>JACMIJ010001013.1:0-14192 GCA_014805365.1 Koerneria luziae
CAGATCGGTTTCGGTCTCTGTATCCTGACCGACCAGTCCCACCCCGGGACGAGACCATCATCAGAGGATGATCCCAGAGTAAGTTAAAAGGGAAGAAGAAAGTTGTAGTGGAAATGTATTGTGTTAGTAAAGTAAATAAAAGGAGGTAAATGTTAGTGCAATATAGTAGAAGTTAAGAAATGCTATAATAAAGAGTTATAAGCAAAGTGGAAAACAGAAGATAAAGAAAAGTATGTGGAATGATGTATATCGCTGGTGAAGTTTGTGTAGAATGATTAGGATTATCGGTAGGGGTAGATCAAATGTGGTGTGAGTGGTGTATGGAGTTGGATAGTGATATACTATAATATTTGGGATGTGATGAGTGTTGGTGAGGTGGCAGTAAGAGTTTTATTATTCTATCTCCTCCCTGGGGCGAGACCTCGTCAGAGACGAACCCAGGGGAGGTGGTGGATGTGCCCATACGTTATCTCATTGTTAGGTAGGCATCTAAACTATGCACTGCCGTGTGATTAATCTCCCCTCTAACTCATGATCTACTCGTTTGCTGATCATGCCATATGCGCGTATTTTCAGTACCTGCAAGTGGCGAGTGTGCCCGATCTGTCTCCATATCAAGACGAGGAAGAACGGTAAGCTACGCTCACTTTCCCGATATCTCCTCAGGTCAAAAGAGTTGTTACCTCAAGAAGTGGCGATTGTCGAACCGATCCTGAGGGTACTCCAACTGCTCTGCGAGAATCACAACGATTTGCTACAGGTGAGAGGACGTTGCTCTCTTCATCTTATAATACAGATACACACTTATTGTTAGGATCGGGAGATATGGTAGTGGTAGGGGGAGGCAAGATCCACCCCAGCTCCTAATTGTAAGATTTACCAAGGTCCAAGCTACAACGCTTTGTGACTACCGGTATAATATTCTTCATTTGCATATAGAAATGAAGAAATTTGAAAAAAAAACAAAAAAATATACAAATTTTCATTTGATAGTTATTCTACAGCTTCCTAGCAAATCGGAAACACAATCGAGGAACCCCTCTGATTACGGGCAAAACGTTACCTTTACCAACAAGACACCGTAGTATAGTTGATGGTAAGGCCTCGCTAGGGCACCGGGAGAGCAAAGAGATGCAGTGAGAATCCTGACCTGCATCTGCTTCGGCATCCCAGAACTCTTTTGAGGTGTTTGAATGATTTGGAAAGGGCAACGATGCCAAATAGCACTACCATCGACTTTATGTGTTATTTTATGCCCATCCATGTTTGGGGGCAGAAATCAATTAACGAGCGTAATAAAACAAAGCATGTGAACAGAGAAATAATGTCGTCGATGACGCTTATTGTTAGGACTATACAGCACTAAAGAGTGTTTAAAACACTTAAAATTCGAGGCTTATTTTCCTCTGTGCAGATTGGTGTATTCAGAAAAAAATAGTTTCAAAAATATTTTTAAAAAAAAACTAATAATAATAATTTTCAGAACTTCATTCGAAAGCAAAGCGATCGCACCAACCACAATCTCGTTGCGGAAACACTCATGTTCCTGGACACGGTATGTTTGCGCTTTGTTAATAGCTGATAATAACACATAACCGTTAACACTTTGATATTCGTTTCCCTAACAATAAGACCATAATTCTTTTGACAATGAGAGACTTATTTCTAATAATTATTATATATTTTTGTGTGACTAACAATAAGACTATGAAGTTTCGTCAAATTTGACTGGTTGCGCCAGGATCATTGCGAAGGATAAGAAAAGATTAGTCGGTGGATGTTTTAATATATTTTTATTTAATAAAAATTGTATATTCTATTTACAAACTATTTACAGGTGTGTGGAAGTACGAAGGGGTCGTTGGGCGTGTTCAAGGAGATCGGCGAGCACAACTTCTCCCTGATCACGCAGACCCTGGCCACCCTCACCGAGTTCTGTCAGGGACCATGTCACGAGAATCAGAACACAATGGCGATGCAGGAGAACGGACTGAACATCATCATATCACTCGTGCTCAACGAGATCAAACCGTTGGCTGATGAACACATGGAACTTGCACTCGAGATCAAGGTGAGGGTTCTTGTGGGACTGTAGATCAAACACCTTATTCTTTCAATTACTATTGGAATACCTCACTCTGTTCTATGTAAATATCCGACTGTTGCTATATGCACATATAAATCTTATTGTTATGATTCTTCATCATTGCACAAATTGGCTAACACAATGAACGTTTCTGCAATTATATGGCCTTTCACAAAGTTGTAAATAGTGTGCATGAACAAGCTTATGTCATTTAAGAATGTAAGACCAGAGCAAACGTTATGGCTCAAAATACCACCGGCGACACTTTCCGAAAAACTGTCACAGTTCTAATCCAACTTTCGTTGTTACAGTCCTCGGCATCAAAGTTGCTGCTGGCCATAATGGAGTCCCGACACGACGGCGAGAACGCGGAACGCGTGCTGGCGAACATGTCGAACATGGCCGGCGGACCGAAACAACTCATCCTCGCACTCACACAGGCATACGCCATGGCCAACTCACAGGAACTCATCGTATCACGCATGCGGAGGGAACTCATGGATCAGGTCTGATTCAAATCCATCGTTTTCCCGCCATCATCTTATAATATTACACTTTGTGCTTTCTTTTTTAGTCTTGGACACGAAGATGGAATTAAAGGAGGCCAGAAACCGTTGTTTTGTGTTAGCAGAATTGCGTGTATAAGCCAACTTCTGTGAGGGGGCCAACTATATAAGGAAATGGTGTGTTTTGCCTCCGAGGATTCACGGTTTCTGGCCTCCTTTAACAGAACGATTGTAGCTGCGGAAATAATATGAAGCTGCAAAACTGATTTTAGTGCGCTATTCTCGCAGTAATTTTTATGTGAATGTTGTACATATAACGAAGAAGATCAATGAGTTTATTGCAGTCGCATTGATATCATAGAGCATGAGAAACACAACATATATTGTTTGTAGCTCCTAAATATTTAGCAGTTGGTTACTGTAAAGTTAATCGGGACAATGGCAACTTGTACATTTCTGACAATGGGACAGTACACCTGTACAACTTCCGCCGGTCTCAAATTTGCATAATGCTTTGTTCTCGCAAGAGAAGGTTTTGTAGTCGTATATAAATGAGGTACTGTAGACCGGCAAAAGCAACATGCTAGCAGCTTGTAGTGGAAGGTGTTATCGCTTCTTTCCAGGCAGCCTCCACTTCGAATGGCCTTCGCTCGGTTGTCGCTCCGCAGATCAAAACTGATCAATGTAAAAACAAATTTTCCAGAACAGAAATAGTAATTAGTGAAATTAATGAGAATATTAGACACAAGTTAGAAAATTAGGCTCCATGAGTTGTACCAATCAAGCCAATCGTGCGTTTTTCTAACAAGAAGATATGTAAGGGACGATTGATTCGTTTCATGTGATTGTATGCAACAGATACATTATGCAGGCTCTGATTTTTCTTCTGATCTCCACGCTGCTTATTCAGTTTCCCTTCCCGAGATCTCCGTGAATGCTTCGGGTACCGTATCCATCAAAGAGGATGTCAAGTTCGAAGAGAAGTTCACGTTCAAACCTTCACCGGTTGTCACATTGGTTGATCCAAGAGAGGTGTGTATCGACCGTATGTTACTTATTGTTAGATGGAGTTAGAGTTCATACTTCTTGTTAGGTGAGCTCATTAACTGCTGATATGAATGTGTTTCAGTGGTGATATGATATGATTAGTGATATGATTACGGTCATTGTCAGGTTGGCCACAACATCTACATCCTCGCACATCAACTGGCGCGGCATTCGCCAGAGTTATCGACATGGATGGATGCGGAGGAAGGAGTGAAGGACGAGAAGACACGGGAGGCACTGCGGTACTACAAACGGCATACGGCTCAAGTTGAAGTACGAGTTTGACAACAGATATGCCGTTTTCGGACAATAAGTTGTTGGTGAAGCGCAGCTTATTGTTAGAGCAACTATTTATTTACCGTCTTAATGTAATAGTAAGTACTTTTATGGTTACGAAAATGTAATATTATAATACAAGCATTTACATGGTTACAAAAAGCGTAACCGTATGCCTTGAAGATCGTCCGAAGTGACCGAACTCTGGAGCGCGTCGTCTTTCCGATTCACGAGATCTGCTCGTTTATCACCAAAGAGACGAAACAGAACGTGTATTTCAACACCGAAAGGGACGCGCAGGGATCGAAGGTGACCGAGTTCTTCTCGAAGTGGCCCGAACTGTACGAGGAGATGAAGTGGCAGAGGAAGCTGCAAGGTAAACTATTACATTCGGGTTGCTAATAAAGAACAAATGGCACTCGATTGTGTGCTTAAATAACTTAAATTGCCCCACAACGTCCTGGCCTTCTCAGGACTACCCGCAAGGCGAAATGCCTTGAATACGGGAGACTTTGCCTTTTGCCTTTTGCCTTGGTGTGCTTCAATATTGAAAGGTAGTTTGCGTTAGTAACATGCGTGATGTATGTAGTGTTTATATCGCTGGTGTATTATGTTTCTTTGTTGTTGTGCAGTTCGAATACGACTGATGCGGTACCATGCCATGCCAAATGACACCTTGATCTGGTCCTTATTGTTAGTATGAGTGTTGTGCTGGTTGAGTCATCATTGTGGAGTCGTAGAGAGTTAAAGGAGCTACGAAACCGTTGTTCCATAATAGAGGAACTGATAACTTTTGTGAGGTAGGCAACCATACAAGGAAATGGTGGCTTCTGCCTCCAAGAGGAATCGCGGTTTCTAGCCCCTTTAAATGCCAGCCGCCGCATTAAACTCTTCTGTTTCTAGTGAGCTTTCCTGTGACCTTTTACGCTGAATCACTGTAAAAGGTCATTGTAAAGTTCACTGGAGACAAAGGGACTACTGTAGAGGCAGCTGGTAGTGTGACGGTGCACGAGTGATTGTGGTGTGGTGTGTTTGCAGCGCGTCCGTTCCTGTCGTGGTGCACGAAGCGTCTCCGGTTGTGGTCGCGATTCTCGTTCTTCTTCGCCTTCCTCGTGAATCTGATCGTCGCCCTGTGTTATCCGTTCGAGACCGCGCCCTCCACTTCGAATTTCGTCTCCAATCCCTTCATCTACTTCACTTTCGTGTCCTCACTGATATTCCTGTACTCGCAGTGGAATGAGAAGTATGTTGTTTGGTCTCACGGAATATGTGGTTTTGCACGATCTTATACAAAGACAAATCCACTGCGCGCCAAAGAGATTTGTCTTCAATTTGTCTTCAACTAGGCAAACGTTAATTCTAGAGTTTCAGACAAAAAAGCTCTTATGAGCAATATTCGAGCAAAAGTAATTACATTTTTCGAAGCTACGCTAAGAAACAGCTCCCCGGGCATGGCTTAGAGATCTTATTGTTAGGCCGAAAATGTTCGGTCTGGTGCTTTTCAGTGCAACTTTTCGATTTCAGTTCCTCATTGGGAACATGTTCGAATACGCTAACCGCGATAGCGATAGTGATGATGTCGACGATCATGATGCTGATTGTGGTGCTCGGTGTCGAACCAACACTCAATATCACCACGTTCCTGCAAATGGTCAATAAGGTCAGCTTTTTGATTTCTTGTTTCTGCTTGTTCATTTAGTGCTAGAATAGTGGTAGTTGTCACGAGTTGCAGGTTTTTGGTCCCCAGTTTGCTGTGAAATATGTTACCTAATTGTACGATACCTAATATTGTTGTATAACTTACGCAACTTAACTGTTGATCCAAACAACAAGCATGTTATATGAAATGCGAGAAACACAATACATGCATGTTCAGGGCATTCATATCATTGCGTATGTGAGCAATCGTGGATTGGCGGATCGGTGTTGGAAGGATCGGTTCAGTGACAAGGTCGGTGAACTATTATAGCAAGTCATAACAACTAACCTCATAACTTTAATTTAGCTAAATAATAACAAATAATAATAATAATAGTATTAACTAAATAATAATAACTAACGTTATAACTATAACTAAATAACTAATTTGTTAATTCATATGATATTACAGACTACTTTGATTTTACTAATTGTAAGAATACATACATACATTAGCGTTGGTTTCAATAATGCCCATGATGCCCTTCAGGATCTATACTATCACACGGCATATTTCGTGGTGTGCATCGTTGGATTCTTCTGGCATCCCTTCTTCTACTCGTTACTCGTTCGTTGTTTTACAATTTGAGTGATTTGAGAACTCTAGTCATACCCGCTTCACATTCTCTTATGATCAGCCGCTGTAGCAATAGTACAATTTTTGAACTGAAAGGAGAAAAAATATCGGTTCTCTAAAGCAGTGGGTGTTGGTTCAATTCTCCGAAAGTTGCACATTTTTGTTCACTAACAACAATAGATAGATGTGATGGGAAGTTTACCGATGGAAGGTTCAAGGAAATATTTCGTATCGTATGTGGTAAGTTAAAAGGAGCACTATTTTACATTCACTTGAGAAATAGTGCTATTACTAGTAGACGGCAGAGCAATTTCTCTGGCCATACGATCATGAAAGAATGTGAAGGCATGGTCTTATTAACAATAAGTTATAAATACGCACCCGTTCAGTTGATGGACATCATAGCCTGCGAGGAGACCCTTCGGAGTGTGATCTCGTCGGTGACTCGCAACTGGCAGTCGATCATCCTGACGGGACTCCTCGCCCTCTTCCTCGTCTACCACTTCTCCATCGTCGGATACGTCTTCTTCCAACGCGATTTCATGCTGGAAGTGGATCCGCTCAAGGAGACGAAGAGTCCGCCGATCACCATTGCCAAGTCGTTCGATGATGTCTGCCATGAAGGAAGTTGTCCGAAGAAGGAGGAGGAGGACGATGGAGGGAAAGGTAGTCTGTTTGAGTGTTGGAGATGTTAGGTGTACAGTATGCTTTAACAACGAAACAGTGGCATTGTCTTATTATGTAGAAAGAAATAAACCTATCTAAACGCTTACAATAAGAATGTTTTTGCGGTTATTTGTGAATATCCTACATACCAGGAGCTCGGGTTTTTTCTAGAAGGTAAGGGAATATCATGCAAACAGTATCTATGCTTACGTACGTACATAGACATGCTTTGTATGATCATTCAGACGACGATAACGAGAAGGTGTTCACGTGCGATTCGCTCCGAATGTGCATCGTGACGACATTGAACTGGGGACTGCGGAACGGTGGAGGAATTGGGGATGTGCTGCGGAATATCTCGCCCGATGTGAGAGTTCTTTCTCTTTTTGGAAGTAGCTGGGGACATTGAATGTCGTAAGCCCCTGGATTCCGTAAGCTAGAAACCTCGCAGGTTTCTGCTAACTAATGAAGATTTTCATTGAGCTCACAGGATCCTGCGAGGTTTCAAGCTCACGGAATCCGGGGGTTTTACTATCGAGGCTGGGATAACCACATTTTTTTGCGTTAGGAAGTCTATATTCGAGCTAAGACACATATATGACAATAAGTTAGTACCAAGAAAACTATTGACGTTTTGTTTTAAGCGCTTATTGTTAGCCGGACTTGATAGTAACTGTTCAACTTAAAGGTGAGAGGGTGCAATTACCATATTTCCAACTTCCCTTTCAGGAGCCGATGTTCCTCGCTCGCGTTGCGTACGATCTCTTCTTCTACGTCATCCTTATCGTTATCGTCCTCAATCTGATTTTTGGTGAGTTGAGTGCACCTGTTGGCGAAATCTCCCAGGTGTGATCATTGACACATTCGGCGATCTGAGAACGGAAAAGAACGACAAGGACGACGTGCTGAAGAACACGTGCTTCATCTGCGGGTTAGAACGAGCAAAGTGAGTTCTTCTCATCGTCAATTACGGATCATACATCGATGTGTTATGTTCCTGTGTCTCAAAAACGGGTGACCTTCTAGGGTAAGGCAACGTCAGAAACGAGGCGTTTTGGTATTGAAAGTTTAGATTTACAAATGGGATGCTTCCAATGTTAAGGTATTCCAAATTGGGATACATCTGTGCTATCAATAACGTTGTCTTTGATGTACGGCAACGAACAGTTAGAACTACGTTTCTAACCGCAAGCAAAGTTACCCTTTCTTCTATAATATTATATAATAACATCGCGATGTGACATACAGTGCCAGAAAAAAGAAGATTCCCTGTAGGCTGTGAATGTCTTGCTTTTGTAAATTTGCATCCTCAATGCATCTTCAGATTCGACAACCTGTCCGTGTCCTTCGAAGAGCACCGGGAGAAGGAGCACAACCTCTGGCACTACCTCTACTTCATCGTCTGGCTGCAGATCAAGGACGAAACCGAGTTCACGGGTCCGGAGAGCTACGTCTCGCAGTGCATCAAGGTACTGAGGACGATCGGGACACGAACCGTAATACTTACACCCTTGTCCCACCATACGACCTTTTGAATCGAATATTTTCGCGCCGGTCCGGAAATGCCTGTATCATTGTTGTTCTTTTGATTATCTTTTTGTCTAAATATAATAGTCTCAGGACTTCCCGCTAGCGAAATGCCTTGATACGGAAGAACTTTGCTTTTTGTTTTGCTTTTGGTTGTTCAGATGAAATGGAAATTTCGTTGCAGGACCGTAACCTGGAGTGGTTCCCTCGAATGCAGGCTATGTCGCTGACCGGCGAAGAAAAAGAAGAACAGCAGCCGGAACTCGAGGCACTCAAGGAACAATTGTATCGAATGACCAGCATGGTCAGAGATCTCGGACAACAAATCGACGAAATCAAACAGGTGTGCAAATTTGTGTAAGGCACTATTGTACCAAAACTAGTAATGCAAAACTAGAATGACTAACAATAAGCATGAAACATGCTCTAGTCAAGTGCTATTGACATTAAGTTTATGCTTACATATTCGTATTGTATGACTACAGTAGTATAGTATAGCGGATAGCTAACGGATAGCTACCCTACTATTTAGTTCCTTCTAATCATCGATTATTAAAGGTTAAGCTCAAAAACACCCAAGAAACTGCAATATTTCAGTACTTCGACTTGTTACGCGCCTAATTAGCTGCTTCCTGTGCTCTACGGGTCCACTTCACCATCTCTCCTCATTACCGTACAACCGTCTACCTCCAATGCATGCTTTCATTCATTTCTTTGCTTTCTGTAAGATCTTACATTTCTCATTGTCTTATTGTTAGAACTGCTCTTTACCGTTTCTCGTAAAGCAGTCGTGCTTTCTAGAATATTTATTACTTGCATAGCATCTACCTAGAGTATGGATTGTTTTGTTGTTATGTTCGAGTATTGATTGTGATTTGTGTTGTTAAAAGTTGTGATTAGAGTATACTGGGTTCATTTGTTGTTGTATCTACTTTGAGCTCTTCTTTCATCGTCAGTCTACTTGTGACAAATCAAAGCCCCGTTGATTTGCTGTTTATTATGGGTCACTCATTTCTTTACATATTGTTCATTGTTATTTTGCGATAAAGGAGATGTTGCCTACAGATATAATAGAACGGAAGACAGCGCTTAGCGAATGGTTGGAGGAGACGACTACCAAGGGACAATGGAGGGAACCCGTGGATCTACCATCTCGTCCGCAGCACGCAGCAGCGTTTTAAAGTTATTCCTACATCTCCGATTGAAGATTGAAGATTTTCATATTCTTTTGTTCACTCTCAAATTCCTTTGTGTTTGTATGCAAATGAGGCACGTTAGAACGGCAAACATGAAACGCTGTGAGAAGCTGGGCAAGATAATACTGGAATCAATCTGACAAACAGCTTGACAAGGAATGACAACTAGCATCGTTGTTACTGCATGTGGTGTGAATTACACAGTTGCTCAACTCGCGCACAGGCAACACAATTCCTACCACTTTTTATCTACTAATCGAAGGAATGGTTCAATGGACGACAGTGTAGTGACTTCAACAACTTCAGAAGAGGATTCCGAGATATTTCGCACATAAAACCATTTACCATGAGCAGATATAACACTCGGAACTACTGGGAACTTCTAGTCCACAGAAATTAAAAATTCCCAAGCCATGCACAATAACGAAAGCCGCTAACAATGAGATAATGACTCACCATGCTTACAATTAGTTGTCAATTCGTTTTGGATTACTGTAATCTCGAGTTCCCACTCTCGATTATACTACAGTATCAATGCGTACCACTTCCACTCCATACAGTGCAACTTCTGTCGAGCTCAAATTTTCATATACCTTTGTTATAGTTAGTAAATTCTTTGTTAGCGCGCGTATATTAGGTACGGTAGACCAGCGGAAGGAAAATGCTGTGTATTTTGAATATCGGACTTCGTTTTGTACAAATAGCCGATTGACCGAAGAAGCTGTGCTTCAGTGTTGAACAAACAAGGTATTCCTTCAGATCCACTATGCCGTGGTGGTGTTTCCTCTCTACAAGGAGCTTCTGCCGGATGAGTTGCTGGATCAATTCTTCCGCATGCTCTACGATGTCTGTCCGGCCCGACTTCAGCCACAACGATTCATCCCACTATGCGTCTTGGAGGTACTCCAGTCACATAGATCGTTGTGAACAGCATTTTTCGGAAAACAGTTGCCAATGTGTGTGAACACTAGGTTGTCGCATTCTGGGCTTTTTCACTCCAAAGGCATCCTGTTAGTTTCATTCTGACGTTGGGAAAGGGTTCGTCCCTAGACAAATCGATTGTGTTTAGTGTACACGATGGACTGACATAAAGTGATAATTGAGAGAAAGGCATTCAAAATTTGTGTGTAGCAGGATACTTGGTGGACCCCATTTGCGCATTTTGTATTGCTCTACAAGCTTCACTTTGGTTTCTACATGGCTGAAATTCCTGGTGCACTCTTGGAAACCATAGCCTCCTCTGGAAGGGACGTTACCAAAAATACGAAGAAGATATGTTTTCAGTGGAGATAACCAGTTAGCGCAAATGGGGTCCGCCGGCAGCTTACTACAAGAGTTACTATCATGCACTTATTGTTAGTGTTAGCAAACACGAGAATATTCTATTTATTACGAAGGCTCTAGTCCAGTTGAGGGGTCCGATAGAAACTGAGGGGTCCGAAAATAAAAAAAGAACCAATAAAGTAAAATGTGCATTTCCATTACTATTTCTAATTTTTTTTCAATATTTCTCATTTTCTCATCTTTAGTCCAGTTGAGGGGTCCAAAAGAATTTTAGGGGTCCGGCAATTACTAATTTAGATAACCGGTGACGACGAGAACACATGGAATGTGAGGGAGGACATCTCCAGAGACAAACGAGTGATCCAGATTATGCATGACGGAGAGTTCGAACACTACACGGTCGACTACTACAACCCGCAAGACAACGTCATACAACTATACAATTCACTGTGCGATAAAGAGGATCCCAAGAGTTCTGTGAGTAAATCAATTTTTTTAGCTCTTTTCCTTGTCAGCTACAAGACTAACTTGTAAGATAATAAGAAGACTCTTATGTTTCCATAATTGGGATGTTTTTGATCTATTGTTGTGTTCGTCTAATTATATGCAACCAAGAGTACGAACAAAGCTTGAACATGAGATGAAAAATTGGATAAACATTTTCTAACAAAACCAAATAAACAGCTCATATCGCTTTGGATTACTGTAATATCGTCACTGTTCCTCTTCCAGTTGGAAAGCCACCCAGCTCGTCAACTATACATGATGTTCGGAAAGGACGGCAGGACCTACACGTGCACGTACGGACGGATCTCCCGCGATAGACGGACGACTGGTCCTGTGGATATCGGTGGGTGGAAGAACACAGAAGAAGTTATTCTGATTTTTGGAAATTTGAAGTAACAGCAACCAAATACTAGCCAGTATTACCTACTATACTAATTATCCTGACTAATTTGTCACATCGTTGATCATCTGAAGAATCTTGTAGCGAAAACGGGAGCAGACTAGGCAAACACACTTACAATTGGCGTATGATACTGTACAAAGTAAAGTGTAACATGACAGTAACACTACGTCTTCCACAATGAACATAATCAACTTCAGATCGATTGGTTTCATGCTGGACCTGCTAATGAAGCGCGAACCAGCAGAGTGGCAGTACAACAAAAAGAAGCTGTTCGAGTTGTTCAAATTCGTCGTTAAGAATCCGATAGACGTGGAGTGGAGCACCTTCACAGAGTGTCGATACGCCACTCCATACAAGGCAGGCGCCACCCGCCGAGGGAACCATAGTGTATTCAGAGTGGACAGCAAACCCGTTCATCAAGACTGATTTGTAAGCTAGGGATGCATTAGTTGAGAGAAAGGGAGAAGGTTTGGTTAAGAGAACGGTATCTTAAGAGCCAAAGAGAGATAATCCTTTTCCCATGTAAAGTACTCCCGTATTAAAGTTATCACAGCCCCCATGTATACATAATGTGCATTCACAATAGTTACAGAACTGGTTTACCACACAAGAGAGTACAGTGTTACCTCTGTAAATGTTAGCAGCAAAAACGCAATAACAACCATGCCATATCTCACAATTACCTACTCTATAAAACAAACGACTAACAATAAATACAATCATAAGACCCATACAAGAATCATTCAACACAAAGAGCCGGTCTTTTGGGATTATTAAGAATTTCAAGGAGATCGGGATATTAGACATATTAGACAAGAACATACTTACACAGATAAGAGAAGGCGGGATGATAGTAGACAACAGACAATTTGAAATAAATATTTCATGCAAAGAGTTGAAATGGAGATTTCAATCCAAGAAAGAAAGGCGTACATTTCAAGCAATCCAATCCAGAGGCCTGTTAAATCCTCCCTTTCTGTTCATGTACTGCCGATATCGCCGTTGCTTATTTATCTTCACTTCCCCGTCCATGTTGCCTTCGACCTGTAATATTTACTCTTATAATTTGTACATGTGTTGTAAAAAAAATTAATGTATTGCAAATGAGGAAAATCAGGCCTACCACACCATGAGTGGCAAACCGCCCACAAAGGGGGCGTGGCCTTATTGCAAGTAAAGTGTGATTGAGCAAGAAAATAGTATCACAACAGCAGTAGTGAACCATACATGTAAAAGCACAAGCTAGTTTCTTTTTAAGAAGAGTGAATTTTGTGTGAAACAACATGCCAAGCACATACAACACTCCATGCAAGTTACATTTTGCCTCTTCTCAACAAAAAAAGCATAGCTCAAGCAACCACAAAAAGCAATTAGTTGTGCATTAAAGCTTTTCATAGAAAGTGTTGTTATTTGAAAAGCATTAGCATAGTACTATTGACATACTTGGCTCCGCTCTCTACGAATATCCGACTGTTGCTGCATTCTCAAATTTGAAAACGTATTTTTTCCAGCCCATATCAGATCCACAAGGTTGTGAAAGGGCAAAGTATTCTGAAAAATTTGAATGCTATGGCCCATTGGTGTGGTAGGTTAAAATCCTTAACAATAACATATGACTATTTAACTACAGTCGGATATTTGTGCAGAACGGAGACAGGTATTCTAATAGTAAGCACCCCGCTTGAAGTCGAACACGGTCAAAGGAGCCTTCGTTTTCTTAGGCGACGGCGACTCCTCGTCCCTGAAAATCACACAGGTGCATTGGCTGTCACAGGTGAGACACAAGCAAGCGAGGATGAACATCCATGCAGCCTGACGGCAACGATCCAAAGTCTCATCTGACCCAAAGACGCATGCTTGGCCGGCCGCACGTGCGTTGCGGACGCGTGCGGCTGCCGTCAGGCTACATGAATGCCTCAGGACAGCGTGCGGTACCTGTGCTTGGTGCTCTTTCGCAGCTTCTTCTCCTCGATTCTTTTGTCCTTTTTCTCATAGTCATCACTGTTCTTTCTCTCCCTCTTCTTTCCCTTTTTGTGCTTTTCGTATTCGGAATCCGAGTCGTCACTACTATCCTTTCTATGCTTCTTCTTCTTTGCTTTCTTGTGTTTCTCATATGATTCATCCGAATCGTAGCTATCCTTTCGGTCCTTCTTCTTTCCCTTCTTGCGTTTTTCGTATTCCTCATCCGAGTCGACACTACCCTTCCGATCCTTTTTCTTCCCCTTCTTATGCTTTTCGTATTCCGAATCCGAATCTTCACTGCTATCCTTTCTATTCTTCTTCTTTCCCTTCTTCTGCTTATGATCTTCTTCATCCGATGGGTAGTCCATTCTTCTTTTCTCGCCCCGCCCATAATCTTCATTTCGCCTTTTACCCGCGTTCCAATCGAGGTCAATGTGCCTCCGATTCTTGTCGTGAT
>JACMIJ010001014.1:0-14183 GCA_014805365.1 Koerneria luziae
TAGTTATTAGTAAATGTGAACACGTTCAAAGTAGCAACGGAAGCCAGCTGTAACTGTGGCATGACAAAGCCACAGCTTGCAGCAGGAACAATCGTTTGATGAGTTCTTCACGATGTTTGTTAAATTTTTGTAAAAAAAAAATGCGGTGGCCGAACGGTCAAAACGACGGTGTACAGGAATGCGTATGACCAGTACAACCACGTAGGGATACCCAGATAGAACAACTAGGTGATAGTAAATTAGAGTATGCTAGGCTTCATGAATTACAACATTCAAGATACAATACTGCATGATATTGCAAAACAAAACACAGCAGGCGGGATTCGAACCCTGGTCTTCAAAACGACAATGTTGCGCATTAGCCAATGCACCACTTGATGATGTTCGTCTACACTCAACATCCCGTAGAAGAGTAAATTACCTTCGCATTGCGTGCTGCTATGCCAAAAAAAAGCAAGCGCTGTACCTCAAAATCCAGCCTCTATGGGGAAATTCTAACAACGATTCCTACCATTCTAAATCACCCTTAACACATTCCCATAGGTCATATTCCACAATTTCGCGGTAGCTAGTGACAGTTCCCTTGTAAGTACTTCCATGCTAATCGCCTTCGCCGTTCCATCATTCTCTATTCTCGCTTCTTTTTCTTTTCCCCCTTCCTTTACTAGTATATACTGCACTACGGCGATGTTCAGAAAGATCTTCTTATACTCAGAAAAAGAAAATCCAGAAATGTTGAATGTTTAGACACTTTTTAGTGCTAGAGTGTTTATAAAACTCATTTTAATAGGACTACGAAATACGTTACACAAAGATGAGTGTTTTAAACACTCAAGCACTATTCATGCTTGTTTGAGGCTTATTTTTCTCTGCGTAAACATTCCACTCTAACAACGCGTCACAAAAAGCTTTATCTTCATCTTTATCTTTATCGTAGTATTGACGCCTTCTGACGTTCTGCGGGCGAATTGATAGATCCACGGGTTGCTTCGGTTGTCCCTTGGTAGTCGTATCCTCCCACCATTTCGGTGCTACACGATGGAGCCCCACCAACGGCTTCTACCATCGGATGCCGATCTCAAGGCACTGACTGATTCCAGCCTGATAGACTACACTCGAAGGCTCACGGATCTCCATTGTGGTGATGGTTTCGTAGTGCAGTCGAGATAGAGCAGGATGCGAACTCCCAGGATACAGCCAACGGGAGGACCATCGATGCGTTGTAGAAGACGATGGCTGGGTGAGCAGGAGAGAGCGAGTAGAATGCCCCGCGCTCTACGGCCGCGCGCACACGAGAGTGTAAAGTTGCAAAAGCGTAATTGCCGTAGCAGCCGGTGCGTAGATTTGCGTAGACGGATCGCACTCTCGTAGGTCTCATTCGCTCGATAAGAGTCAATCACACACGAAGAATATGGCTGGCTGTCGCTTTGACACTAAAACTTTGACACTAAAAAGGCTGTAGACTCACAGTGTTACATGATCGCCGGTTCTATGCTCAGCATTTGCATACGAACACAACGCAATTTGAAGGAAGACAAATAATTCGATTCGATGGTCTGTGAGCTGCTCGAAAACGTTGTGAGGCTAGGTTGCTATACTTAAAGTGAGCAATCCTATAGGGGCGGTCCTTCGTGTGAGTGGAATGCTTTCTCCCGATGTAGGGTATGCTGTAGGGTGACTAATCCATTATGACTCAGGTATGCTTTGCAAAAGCAACAATGCAAATATGTACATGTTTCCCGTACAATTGTGGTTTGCTCTCCCACTCGCTCTATACTATTCGCTGCTTTGAACCGAAAGGAGGGACCATATCATGCACATACTATTGGCTTACCCGACTCCGTTCTGTACAAACATCCGACTGTCGAATGATAATGGAATCTTATTGTTAGGTTTCTTTCCAAGTACCCATATTTGCCAAAGTATTCAAATTTTTCACAAAGTTATGTCATTTCACATGCTTTTGAACTTGTACTGAATTGTGAACACTTTAATACGCTTGCAAAAGTGAATATCTAATGACAGTCGGATATTTGAACAGAAAGGAGACAGATATTCCAATAGTACAGTGAAACTACAGCCGGTCACAAAAATTCAAATTCTTCTCTTTTGTTCTTGTGGGAGATGTCTTTGTTTTAGTATGCAAACGAGGCACTGTTGTCCGGCGGAAACAACATGGTGCGAATTCCATGCCGGATGGTCGTCACGTCACCTCCTGCCTCCACGGTGCCACAGTCACCACGTAACAAATGACCGGAAACAGAAAGCAGGCAAAGGAGAGGGATATGATGTATGCATCTTCCTTACAATTAGGGGAACATATTGCACTGCTCTGCTGGATGGCGACGGCCACTTCCAAAAGGACATAAATCGGTGCCGCCCAATATGCATATATGTCGTTGTATAATTTTACCTTATATTTTCCTGACTACTTTGGAATACGTACTGCTCTCCACCCCCCCCCCAACGTTCTCTGTCAATTGCGCCTTTAGCAGAATCCGTCATATCCTTTATCGGTGGTCTTACAGGCATGCCAATAGTGAGTGGGCCGAAACCCTTATGTACATCGATGGTGATTCATATTTGGCATGAACTAAGGAGAGGAAATGAATGTTTTCCAAATGTTCGATTGTGGTAATCTGACATCGCACGAAATACAGTTAGTTTTATCGGCAAGGAGGAAGGCGTTTCGTTATTCTGATATGGTCTTTCTTCTCGTTCTTCAGAATGCCTGTTCTGGATGCTTCCGTGAGACGAGGTTGTGTTTTTTTCTAAAAGTAAAGTGATGCCACTTATTATAATAAATTCTAAATAGTTAAGGTTTATTAACAATTTGTAAGTTTTGCCAATGATAAGATGGAAAAGAAACATTTACTACATCAGAGAAATTACCTGGATCGTGTTTCCGCTATTGAGGAACTTTGCTTCCTTCGTTTCGAGGAATTGAAAAGTATGATTAGACATTCAAAACAGAAGATTATGGAGATGCCGAGTAGAACTCCGCCCGCTGATCCCACCAGAGACAAGAATCGTGAAAGCTGAAAGAATCAATGCGCGCCGGAAGCTGGCAGGGCTTGACGGGATTGCGCGAGAACGTAAATATGCACTCTCTGTATGAGGGAATGCAAAATTGATTTACACATTATGAATTGTCGAAGCAAGAATACATCGAAATATAGTGTGACAATCTAATGTCAGGGCTATTTTTCTCCCGTCGTCATAGCCATATAGTTGAAACGTTTAGAAGACCAAATGTCGCATTGCAAACAACTTACATTCATGACTAATGATTCCTTTTCGACACTCGTGTATAGGTTGCTAAAGTATACGATCACTTCTGTCATACCCAGTGTCGGATCCTCCTCCGTACAGTTCACAATGTAAGAACACTTCGACTGAAACAGCATGGACCCAGCGCAGCTGACCACCGAAGGCGGCCGCTTTGCCGGGCCTGATTTGGTCATAGATCACGCAGGTGGCAGTGGGGTTCTTGTGACAATTCTTAGGGATAAATATCGAATAACTAGCAATGGATAAACTTTACATTACCAACTCCCTATCCGTATTTAAATATTTTTTTTAAAATTTGAAATTCGAAACCTGCGCGCATGCTCTAGTATGCACAGAATACCGAGTAGTGCCATGTTAGACAAAAAGTTGATAGTTTGACTATGTTTTGCCTCGTTCAAAATGTTACAAGGTTTCGAATATATTACTGCATACCACTCTCTTCAACGGCGTTCGTAATGACGTCACGGAGAAATCCTTTTCATAGCATGGCGGCGGACAATGGCATTCCGGCCAAATGGAAGGATCTCCTTTCGCGATCACAAGATCGCTCATGCAGTCAGCTAACAAGAAGACATTTTATATCTCAGAATCCCGGCTTGCGTACCTTGTGAAACAAGACATTGAGTTGTGTTTACAGGCATCGGATAGCTCGGATCCATACAGTGGCAGGTGCTCAATACCATATCTTGATAGCAGGAACGATAGCATCCCTAGAAGACCCATTGGCCGGTTGAACACGGTTTACCAAAACAAAGATGTATGCTTACATCCACAGCATAGTCACCTTCGAAGTAGTACGACTGAGCTTCAGAAATGTCCAACGCACACTTGCCATAGAACGCATTTATTCTCGTAAACGCACTCTGAACCAAATTACCTTTCAAATGCTTACATGATTACTTTTCTTGCGCTAGCTAGACTTTCAACCGATAATTCATTTTTTGATTATGTGAAATGAACGTTAGTTTAGTGGTGAAAGTTTTAATGTTAAATTCGTAAACCTTTGGGGGGGGGCTCGTTATTCGAATGACGAATGAACTACGTCTTCAATTTTTATCAAGGTTACTGGAGGTCGATTAGTTGGTATATGGAAAAAAGTTGAACATTTGTGAACACTCCTGCTGGCACTTACGAAAGGAAATCTTGCCTGTTTCGTATTTATTTACCTTAGTGATCTTCAACTCCTGCAACCACCCGGGACGAGCCACATGATTTGAACTCTCGACGAAGATCATTGTGCCGACTTGGTGAATGTACACGGCGATACCAGCCGTCTCCACCCATGGCAGATAGTCCGAGACATTCACGAGCAGACGAACTCGCAGCGCTGCAATGATTCTCTACGTTAAAAGGGGCCAGCAACCGTGAATCCTCGGAGGCAAAATGCACAATTTCCTTATATACATAGTTGCACCCATCACAGAAGTTACGGGTCTCCTATACACGCAATTTTGCTAACACAAAACAACGGTTTCTGGCCTCCTTTAATGAACATGCCAGTAGAATGCCTAGCTAAAACTACACCAATAGTGTAGGGTGCAATCACGCATACTCTGACGCAGAGGTAGGCAAATGACGTTAATGATACAGGGATCGTGAATCCTGAGGCAAAAACCACTATTTCCATGTATCGTTGCCCACAACCCCACAGAAGTTTGAGGAACTTGTACCCTGGTCACGCCACAACAAAGTTACTGTTCGCGCTGTGGTTTTTAATATCATTGTTCGAATATGCAAATGAAGTAAATGATTCGGCGTCTGGAAAGCGTGTTGTGTTTTCTATGGAAACCCATCTAATACCTGAAAGCGTTCCTTCATCCCGTGTAAGATACTTGAAATTATTCTTGAAGTGATTGAACGTATAACAGTTGCCCAGCGATGGATCGCTGAAACCGTAGAAATCCAAGCTGAAATACTGAGAAAAACATGAGAAGATTCTTTGTATATAGGAAACATTTTATGTTTCTGATGGCAACGGACCAACAATTTCACGATGGTCATGTTATGAAGAGAGACAGCGATTCTGGGATAAACTATATGTTTCTGTTTCTCGTCTATTCCTCATTTGCCTATAGGAGAATCCACCGTTGAAAGACAAGCGCAAAAAAAACAAAGACAACAAAGAATGAACACCTGCGATCGAGCTTCAGTTGTTCGTAGAATGCATCGCTGATAACATCATCAATCTGATAGCTGAATGAGCTCTTAACGCTAGATGACAGGAACGAAAATATCGATGGAAGCTTCGTGACCAGAACCATCGGGTTGGTCCTTGACACGTTCATCAACTAAATACAATATAAGGTGCTATTTTAATATCACGTAAATGTCAGATGTTAGCAACCAAAGAGACCGTATGTAGATTTAAAGGGATTCCCAGGTGAGACGCAAAGCCGAAATGGGCAGCTGCAGAAAACTGCCGTTCAAATTCGGGCAGCGCCTGAATTTGAACGGCAGTTTTCATCAGGTCTTAATTCGGGAAACTATGTAGAGCATTTCATTGAAAGAGGGTAAGGCACCTTTTATCAACAAAAAAGAAGTCAACATCATTGAATGTTCGTGATGAAAAAGTTCAACTCACATCAATAACTTGTTGTGGTGTTGTTCCTGGACCAAAGACACCAGCGACTTTCGACACATCGTCCGGCGCTCAAACACAACACGTTGCAAAAGCCACACCATGAGATCATTACACTATTTCCATGGAAAGTTTAATCTTCGAACATGTTTAAAGGGGGCCGGAAACTGTCAGTTCACCGAGAAATTTACTTATGTGTATTCCCTGAACACAAAAGTTACGGGTCAATAAAGCACTCGTTATGAAGACATTCTTAACGAATGAAATGACGGTTTCCGGATTCCTTTAATGCAAAAAGCCGCTACACCACACATTGTGATGTCACGCATTATGACTGTTTGTGGTTAACCGACTAACATGGAACGAGCACATACTTATTTTGCAGTACTGTCCACTGTAGTTGGCACTGCACGTGCACATAATTTCCGATACGTTGGAATTGCAAGAGGCTGAACGGTCCACTTCGGTACAAGCATTAACACTTTGACCGTCTTGGAAACGAGAAGCACAACGATCGACAGGTAGCAATGTGGTAGCTGAAATTGCGTCTTACATGTCATAGTCAACAATGAAACTGTGCCACGTCCACATAAGATATTCGAAAGGGGCCTCGGGATTCTTCGAGGAAAAAAATCACCATATCTTTATGCATGCATACCGTTATTTCATTGTGGCATGCATTTTTGCACCTCATAAATGTTGCGATTCCGTTATACATATATAAAACTTTTGCCACAATGAAATAACGGTACCGCTGATCCTGTAGATGACTCACCATCAGTTGATAGTGTGCTGGAAGTGCTCACGGGAATTGAAGATGTTTGCTCGAGGTTAACCGTAGACGAAGTTGTAGCACCATGTGCTGTCGTCGATGCATCAGCAGAAGCAACTGTTGTCGAATCGGCCCCAGAAGAAGAAATAAGACTGTTCGTGGATACTGCGGTGGTTGATTGGGATGCCATAGTTGTGCTACTCGCTGTATCAGTGATCGTCAACGTTGTACCGGAAGTTGCAGAAGCAGTGGCAGTTGAGATTGTTTCAGTTGTGGCGGTCATCGTAGTCGCTGTTGTGAAAGTGGTTGTGGTATCCGCACCGGTGGTGGTGGTACCAGTATTAGAAGATGTTGTACCAGTGGTACTGGTTTCATCGGTAGTAGTTGTAGTGGCAGTAGGATTGCCGACCGAAGTGGTGCTTTCAGGGCTGGTCGAAGTGTCAATAGTTGATGTGTCAGATGGAGTGATGGTTGTGGCTGAAGATGAAGCGGCCGTTGTGGTTGTGGCTTCCGAGATGGTGGAAGTCGATGGCATTGCCGTCGACGTTGACATTAGTGGTGTTGTTGTCGTAGCTAACGTAGCTAAAATTGAACAAAGCTTAATTTAAAAAGTACATTTTTATTATACTTGTTGTAGACGGCTGGTTGGTTGTCGTTGTGGATGTTGTGGCTGCTAAATGAAATAATTGTGGTGTGAATTTGACCGCTGATTTTTATTATTTGTTTAGGTTGATAGTTAAAAAAAATAGGGTTTACAACGTTGTAGCACAAAACTGTGAATAACACCCTAAAATTAAGCTTAGTTTTGTGTGAGTATTATTCCAATCGTTCTCGAACACTTACATGTGTCGATCATGCAAATAGCAAACGGCAATGGTGTGTTTGCGTCTTGAATTTCCCACAACGCACTTCGCCCTGTCGTTAACACCGAACCGTCAACGCAGTAGTCTAGAATGAATGCGCGACATGAAGAAAAATTTGCGACAGCGTTCACCATAGCTATGCTTCCATCGGAGCCCACTTTCCCATAGGAGGGATAAAATAGTAATTTGCGTATGTGAAGGAGGGGTAAACCACCAGAGACTGCTCAAAAGGTAGGGTAAAATGTGGTTTATGTGCTCAAAAAGGTGGGGTACAAGTGCACTCCCATGGAAGTCGGCACCGTGGATGCGGTGGTATGGCGTTCACGCAACGCAGAAAACATTGACAACCTGCAAAATAGTCGTCGATGCCCTCGTAGTCCCCTGACAGGACATTGTAAGTGAGCGAAGAACCGTCCACCCATGCACATGCTGAGCAGTCATAGCCAATAAACATCATTGAATCGGTTACGACAACGGCGGTCATACTCGCAATGGCGAAGTTCTCCTGAAATTGCGGTTAAAAACGTATCATATATTATATATATATGCGTAAGTAAAATATCGTGCAAAAGTCGATATCCCTTTTAGCTTTTTGGGCCAAAACTTTCCTAATTTTACCATTAGTTTAATCTTTTCCAAAAATTCCTATACGTTATGGAGATCGGCCAGCGATAGTTTTATGTTATTACTTTGTACTTTGCTTTCGATATTATTCGATTTTACAAAACTTTGCTTTTGATTTTGCCTTGCATCTGGAAAGTTACTATAACTGACATCGACATAAGGTCGCCGTTTTGCAACTTCTAGAATCAAATGTTGTTTTGTAGTCTCATAAAAAAACGCCAGACAATAATAATACTTGGACACTGCTGTTCGAGATTCGAAAATTACCTAACATGAAGGAAAATGTATGTCATTCTGAAGTCTGAAGGTAATCTTCTGATCTTCTGAAGGTAAAAGATGGCACATTCTAACAGTAAGTGCACCATCTTTAAAATATTGTTGGCGCTTCTTTCATATTTCAACTTCCTTCAAATGCCTTTTAAAAGTCGCGTATTCAAAAAACACAAATAAAACGCCAAAAACGTAACACAAAATGCAGTTACCTCTTCAGAATGAATAATTGCCAAGTCTCCACCGGTTTCCTGGCAAGCACTTCGGGCACTCGAGTACGTGTATGAACTTTCTGGCAGTACCATATAGCAATTGTCTTCATACAAATTCTCATATCCTGATGGGCAAGACACTGAATTGAACATCAATTGTGTGTACTGCTAGAACTTCGTTTTGTTCAAAATTTCCAACTGTATTACTCAATCGCATCTGAAAACCCAATTTGAGCTTGCTTTATTTTATTCCTGACGGCTCCAATGCAAAAGATTTAGATATACATATGTATCATACATATATCGGAGACACAAATAACACCAACATTTCAACTGAGAATATGAGGTAGAGAGTTATGGTTTAATCACCGGACGTTGCAATAGAACAATCAGTAAATGGTCCAACAGGTGAGTTCAACATTTCCTGCTTGTTGTTGTCATTCTGCTAGCACGGCATTCGCACGCGTACAAAAGAGATGCCATTTCCGTTATTTTGCCGAAAAAGTTTTTTCCGAGTGGAAAATTGAAAATTTACTCTTTCGCGCAAATCGGAGAGTCATTTTCGTAAACAACAACATTGTTCGCTTGGCAAAAAAATCGACTACGAGCATTGTGCAAAAGAACCGTGTTCAATTTCCGGTGACTGTGGCTCTGCCCAACCAATACACCAGGTTTTCACTGTCATCGCTCTCGGACCGACGAGAATCCTCATTATGCACATAGAGTGGAACTTTCCGTAAGTCATAAAGTTGCCATTCGTTTTCGTTTATGCACTCGCGAGACTGTCTAACTCTAAAAAATTGGGTATGATAGCAAAAATTTGAGTAATAAGCAGCGAACGGACATTTGCACAGAACGAAGTCAGGTATGTCAATAGTACGTGCCGTGCATCCCTTTGTGCATGCGTTGCGTGGTATCGTCTTCCGCATCGCCAAGACATCATGACCACCACGTTAAAAATCACCGGAATCAGAAAGCAGGCAAAGGAGAGAGGAAAATGAAATATGCATCGTCTTTCCAAGAACAGATTGCACTGCTCTCGTGAGTGACGACGATTCCCCCCATGGGCATACACCACTTCCCACTTCTTATGGGCCACCATCGCAAGATCTCATGCAAATGGTTTTTCGACGTCTGTGAAAAGATGATTTCGATCGACATGGTCAATGTTACTGGTATTCCAATTAAGTTGAATCTTTCTACGTTCTCCTACTCGAATTTTTTTTTGCCAAATGAACAGCATTGTGGTATCTAAAAAAACTCTAAGATTTGAGGGAAGTGTTAAATTTCCATTTATCCGACTAGAAAAAAACTTTTTTGTCAGAAACGGAAAAAGTCCCGCAGTTGTAACGCCATGAATGCCAACAACAAGGAAGAACTCTTGAACTTATCTGTTTCGCTTACCTGCTCTTTGCCTGATAAATGTTCTAATGTACTGGCCGGTTTGTCAAACATAACTCTGTATCCCTTATTCTTACAATTAGTTAAAATCATGATGGTGTTTGTGTTTCAAAAGAAAGAGGTTAAAATAAACCTTCAGCATCTGAGCCTACTGTAGCAAATCCAAACATGCTCTAATCATGTTTTCAGATATTATTGGGCCAAGAAGCAAGGGTTGGCAACTCGTCCTTTCATTCCATCAAAGTTATTGTTCCAGTTCTAACAATAAATGTGACTCATACTAGATTCTTTGCGTGGTCTCTTGACTATGCTTATTGTTATATGTCGCGTTCCAGATATTTCATTTTCTGACAACAAGATCAATGCTTTGTTAAAAATTGAAAACCTATCATTATGCTTGAAAGTGTGAGCAAACTAATGCAGCTGGTAAAACCTTACAAACAATGAGCTTTGCATGCGTAGTGACAATCTGATTCTATGTAGAGGGTCACATATATTCCAATAGTACATACCATACATGTGCCAAACGCATGTATGTTAGCATTCTCAGGACTACCCGCAAAGCGGAATGCCTTGAATACGGGAGAGTTTGCCTTTTTTGCCTTTTTGTGTTTTTGAAACATGCTACTAACTGTAAGGAAAAATTTTGAGCTCACCTGTTGAAGTCACGCTCATTATTCTTACAATTAGCAAAAACGAGAGTGATTTAAATTTCATCGATAAACGTATTCTGAAATCAAAATGATCAAAGTAACAGAAAGAACGTGCACTCAAAAAAGAGAAACGAGGCTCGGCCCTCTAAAGGTGGGCCGGAAACTATAGTGGCACTCTCCTATTCTCGGCTCCATGGTAATGGGAACAACCGAAGTACGATGAAATCTTCAAAAGGATTACCAATACCGTCGTTCCGTTATAGCAGAACTCCGTGAAGCGATCACCTACTACATACATAGTTATGGTCACACTAACTATGGTTATGACATTAATTTCACAGGGTGACCAGGAATTACGTGTGATATAATGTCCCAGAAACACAGCCAAATAGCATTTAAAATTTTATCACAATATCTCTTGAACACCATCACCAACATTTCATGCTCAAATCTCAATCCTTCCTCCGCGGGCCTCGATGACTGGCGCTCGGTATATGCCTCAACGACAGCGCGGGCTTAGCATAGGAATAGATTATCTCATTGCTGTTTGAGTGCAGCCTTGAGGAACTCCAGGTTGGGGTGATGCTTATTGTTAGCACAGATCTTGGCCTCCAATACGGCACAGACGGAATAGTCGAGGGGGTTGAGGCCGAGGTCCTCGATAGTAGTCGGCCATTCGTAGCTCCGTACGCTAACTATAAGCAACGATAATCAAATCATATTATTAGGTTTCTTTCCAATATCACACATTTGCAAACGTACTCAAACTTTATGCCGGTTTACAAGCTTGTTAATCTGCGCTAAAATGTGAAAAACTTCCACATTCTTGCAAAATCGAGCATATGACGACAGTCGGATATTTGTACAGAAGGGAGTCAGATATGCCAATAATCGTCACGTTTCTATGTTCCACAAATGCTGTGATCACCTGGTGCAAGACGCCAGAAGAATTGAAAATTTTAACTCACAAACGGCGTCCCTATCCAAAAAAATGGGGTAACTCGGCAGTATCAACAACGTTATCGTCGATGCTTACTACTGCGCAGGAATACATAATAAATACATACATGTCAAGATGGCTCTCAATGTCAGATTAAGGTGATCGATTCAAGAAAACAAATAAAATATGTACAAATAACAATAGGTAATGTAAAGTTGAAATTTACCACCTTCACTGTTCATTCACACTAACGACATTTCCGTTTCGTTGATGCATGAGGTTGTCACGCAGGAAGTGAGTCCAAAATAGCATGAAGAGAAAAAGACATAACTTATTCCCTTAGCGACTCCCTCAACGAATTCCCGTCTCATCATTGTAAGACATCACGTTCTGCAGAAATTCATGAAACTAATTGTTTTGGTTTACCGTAACCGACATGTAAATAAAACACTGATAAGTAGATTCGAAAACATAAAGAAAACATGCCGTTCCTGATTGTTTTCTCTCCCAAACATGTCTTATCTTATTGATATGTTTTCCCCACTACACAAATTTGCAAACATATTCCAGCACCTTTGCAAAACTATCGTTTTACAAGCTTGTGGTCTTACCATGGGAATACGGCTTGAATTTATTGCGACAGTAGGATATTCGCACATACAAAGGAGTCAGGTACCAATAGCATCTTTGCGTCGCTTCATTACTATTAGCAGACTCCGTTCTGTTCAAATATCCGACTGTCACTGTATGATCAAATCTCCTGTTAGGATTCTTTCCAATTACACAAATGTGCAAAAGTATTGCTATTTTTCGCAATCCTAAGCCGTCTCTCAGGCTTTGAGACCGTAGTGAAGTGTGAACAGTTTCAATACGCTTAGAACACTGACTATGTAGCGGCAGGTGAATATTTGTACAGAACGGAGTTAAGTATTCCCAACGTATCTCTGCGATCAATATAGCGTAGTGATCACACGGTCCCTCATGCTTCACAGCGCTTTGAAGTTGTTCATTGACTGTCGGTTGAAAAAATGCATATTTCTTTATTCTCTTCCCAAATTTCTTAGCCTTTTTATATGAGCTTAAGATCACTAAATTCTGTGGTTTGTTTTCCTTTGGACACTGCTGTTATGATATTCTACATTGGAAACATTTGTGAGCACGGCGGACACTTCCTGTGCCATTGCTTTGTCGAATGCATCTTGTTATTGAAATTGTCGTACGTGATGTATTTGATACACTCTAGTATTTCCAATGAGCGGATGCAAGATCTGGTAATGAATCCGTTGACACGTCGGTTGATTCAACAGCGGAATGGTGAGCTATTTACATCTGCCCCCGTAGGGTTTGCTCGAAGTTGAAACTAAATGTTAAATGTTCGAACAAAGAAGATAACAAAGCGAATTAGCCTCTACCTTCACCTTAACCGGCGCAATTTCTAAGATGACTGCTTTTAGGTAATAGATTTAGACATGTCCATTTTACATGCTTTATATTGATAGATTGATATGTGCATAGATTGATAGATAGATTTATCCGACATACCAGAGTATGTGTTGTTAAAGGTGGAATAGAAGGTTGGTGTGGAGTGGGGAGTGCATACAAACGACAGTAGCCTGGGGCTTGCCTAATGTACCTCATTTGCATAAAGAAGAAACACATAGAGCTTTTATTTGTCAACAAAGATAAATGCAAAAATTGGACCGGCGGATCCTAGACAATTCGATACACTTTGGCATACGTACCACTACGCCTCCTACACTTTTCTGTCAGTCATACGAAACAAAAAGATCAACAAATACTAATCGGCAAATACGTTGTTGAAACGCTTTGTTGCTGTTGTTACTAAAAGCTGCTGAATCGCCTTCTTCGATATGCCCGTTCTTGATGCTTCCATGAACGGAGGTTTTGAGTTTCTCTGAATGATAATGTTGCTGATTTTTTAAAATCAAAATGTTGACAATTACAAAATCTATCGACCTGCAAGAAACGTACATATTTTCAGAGCAATTACCTGAAACGCGCTTCTGCTTCATAAGCTGCTTCTTTTCTTCGTTTCAAGTAGCTCAAAAGTATGGCCAGACATTCGAAGCAAAAGATCATCGAGGTACCGAGTACAGTTCCACCAGTGGCTCCCGTTACAGACAGAAATCGTGTAAGCTGAAAGAATTTGAATGCAATTCATGGAATCAAAGTGACGGGATTGACGAAGTTGGTGAATTTCGTTGTTTGAGAGAAAAAAGGTGCTACGGGGAGGGATAACTACATATATGTATGTATAAGGAATGTGCGCCACCAAAAGATCACGGTTTTCAACCTTTCTTCGAAAGATCAGTTTGTAAATGTTACAGATTTTGGGATGTAAAATCAAGGCGTCATAGAAACGTTGAGCACTGATGGTAGTGTTGGCAGAACGGATGATGACATCCGGATGATTTTTTCTATTCATCCGTTCATTCACCTCTCCTTTTCATTTCATCCGTACGGATGTTTTGGCGGTGTCACCCGTGGGATGAACATCCGTCGGATGATGATGAGTCATCATCCGTAGGATGATTGCCCATCCGCGGATGTCATTCGTA
>JACMIJ010001015.1:0-14172 GCA_014805365.1 Koerneria luziae
AATCATAGGATGGAGATGAGCTGCCGGTGAACCGTTTCAGGTAGCCTCCCTCGGTTCCCACTGCATAGGGCTGCAGTTGGAAGGCATCCACGATCGTAACGAGTGCTGTATATGGGTGGTGATGTATCAGCATGGTCGGAGATGTCCACTTGTCAAGCTTCGTCAATCAGAAATCGCCCGGTGAAGAACTTCCTTCCGTGAAGGCTCTTCGGGTCATTCAGGATGGCCGTTGTTGTGGCGAAGATGATGGTCGGTCCTAGCTTATCGAGGACGATGTCCCTTGCTCGAGCGTATGTAGAATGACGGATGGTGCAGCGAATTGCATCTCTGGTTGGACAAAGGGGCGGGGTTTGGCTAGAGATATCTTGTGCCAGTCTTTGCGTGGAGTCGATGTATGGTGACGACACTACAATAGAAAATGTTTAGCATGATGTTTTTTTTAGTAAAAACACAATTGTGGTACCAGAAAGATTACAGAAAAATATTACCTGACGGAGATTGAGTGAGGCAGCAGTATGTACATCTGATATATGCAGATGAAGGAGTACCGAATTTCTGTAAACAAATGTAATTTGCAATATATGTATACTTTTGCTTATTGTTAGTAATGATAGTATAACTTTCTTTGCACTTTGTTCATTGTTTGTTAGAACAAAATAATGCAAAGAAACTGACCTACTATCAGTATTGAACTATAAAAAAAACTCACACCTAATTGTAAGTATGTATTTATTGGTTCGTGTACATTACTCGCATCTTCAGAACACCAAGATGAAATGGTGTAATACCGGTCTCAAATTTGCATAAACTTTTGTTCTTTTCTGCGTTTTTGGTCTTATGCATTACATTGTTGTGTTACCGGCTACCCTATTACAACATTATACCTTATTTGCATACAAATACAAAGGACTTTAAAGAATAAACAAAGGATTATGTAACTTATAAACTAATAAGTAAAAGAAATGCATTGCAAAGGAAAGTCACATACCCTGTCGGTCATCCATCAATACGGCCTTTGCTAATGGGATGGCACGAACATGGCTGGAAGATAAAGAGAGATTCTTGATTGGCGCCAAAATCGAAACTCCGCCCATAGTGACAAGTCGGCTAGTGTCTGTTCCTGATCTGTGTATGTCATGGTGAGTGCCTACGTTGCTGCATTGGTTGGATGTATGTAGAAATAGTATATTAAAGAAGAATTAGCTATAAGTAAATTAGGTAAGTAAACACAAAGAGAGAAAGTGCTATTTGTTATTTAGTGTTGGGACAGATCACTTTCGATCTCTAAATCCTGGACTACCCCTTACTCCCCGAAACGTATGCAAGTCCAAAATGGAAAGAATGTTCAGGAGGCAGGGATTACATGCCGTGATACAGTTACAAGTTGGTCTTTGCATGTATGGTCATCATACCTCACTAACAATAACTTTATGTGGGTAAGGAGGTGGGTGATCCTCGAGACAATACAGCAAAAGCCTCACATTCATCTACCATTAGCATGCCTGACTTTGTTCCGTACAATAATTAGAATGTCATGTATGAGCAAATCTTACTGTTAGGTTCTCCTCTCTACACCTATTTGCCAAAGTCTTCAAAAAAACCTGTACCGTGTCAAAAGCTTGTGAACTGCGTTGAAATGCATAAGACTTGGAGATGCTTACAAAACTGAATATATTGCGACAATCGGATATTTGTATCGAACGGAGTCAAGTAATGCAATAGTACTTGTTGTTAGTGATGGTTGAACAGCGGCTTTTGATATGATTTTGCTAGAAAATGCAGTTGTTGAAGTAAAATACTTAGAGCTAACATAATGGCTTTGCCCCACAGAGCTACAAAATTTGTGCGGGAATGCAAAACCAGTATGATAATGAGAGCAGCGAGATATAACTCAGCCTTGGCTTCCACATAGCGATTGCTGACAATGAGTGAATGCATGCTGCACAGTTCCTGTTGAAACTGGTTCAAATAACATTTTGTGATCTTTCAATGGCACAATAACCATCGCAAACCATCACACACATGCTGCAACTTTTAATTTGAGTACACATAATCTGCTGAGAGAAGGAAACTACCTCAAATTCTTCGAGTCGCCTTTCTCGATACTAGTGAAACCTTTGCTGTTGTTTGCAAATTTAGCACTGTATACCGACGAAAGAAATATTCTGTGAACAGAGGGGCAGACACCATCTGCCATCATGAAGAAAAAAAACCGGCTGCAATCGTTTCGTTTTTCTTTGTACGTTTGTTGCCCGTACAGCATGTTGCCTCCGCCGGCCAACCGTACCTCATTTGCATACAATAACAATGGCATCACTCACAAGAACAAAGGAATATGTAAATTTTTGACCGGCGGAAGTTTCACTATCGCAGCATGATGTGGCCCGTACACCACACCAATGCAACCCGTAAAGGACCTAAAACGGGTAGGACTACGAAGCACTGAGCAATTTGCCCAACAGAAATGCCCCTCCTTTCCTCCGCCAGGCAGTTTCGTGATCGCCCCTCTAATGAACCTCATTTGCATAAAAACCCAAAGAAATCGGAGGCCGGAACAAAAACCAAATATGCAAATTTTGAATCGCCTGTCTATGAATGATGTCTATGCAATATCTACACTGTGACCAAACACAGTAATTCCAACAACTTGTGAAATGTTTCTATTGAAATTTGAACCTCCTAGAATGTTTTTACAATTAGTACAAAATTTTCGACATCCTGTACGTAAGTCACAAATCAGAAAAATATCTCTGTGACACATATTTTTATATGCATCCTAAGCAATGATAAAACAGGTTTATTACTACATTCTTTAATAACTTGACATAATAATCGTTTGGGTAAAGCTGGATCTTCAAGGGAAGCCATGTTCAGAATCTGGAAGTCGAATCCCGTTGTGTGCCATGATTGTGTAGTCATACTTCGGTACATCAGAGGAAACCGTTTTGTTATCGGTGTCCTAAACAAACAACAGTGTATTGCAAAATTTAAATTGTTCAACGACCAGTAATTCTCAAAACGTAAATTCCCGTACAAAAAAAGGTTTAAAAAAATTATAAAGTGGTCACCATATGACACCACAATAATGTAATAGGCTTAAATAAGTTTTCATAGTTTCGGTAACTACAAAACTGTGATACTGTAATGATCTCTATTTCTCTCCCTCTCCTTTTCACTCTCTAGCTGCAAAGATTACAAACCAATATTTTCAATCGCAGCTTGAGTGATGAAGTATAATAGAACATCTGACATATGCAGACGAAGTCGTGCCGAATTTCTGTAAACAAACATAATTTGCAAGATATGTATACAATTGTCTTATTGTTAGTAGTAATAAAATAACTATATTTATACTTTGCTGTTTATACATGACTCTCTTTTCAGAACAAAATAGCTCACAGAATACACTGGCCTGTGATCATTATTGTATTCACAGCGTGTTAATAACGCCAGTTTATTATACCTCATTTGCATACGATAACGAAGGTTTCAATGCCCATAACAAAAGCATATGCAAATTTATGACCGGTGTAAACATAACTGTCGCAGTACGATGTGAATAATAAAAAAACAATCTATTGTAAGTTTTTAAATATATATAACATAAATACAAGTTAGCGTGCATTACTCCGATCTTTAGTTGTATGACAATTTGAAAAGAAAATCACATACCAAGTCGGCGATCCATCAATACCACCTTTGTTCCTGGAGTGGCACGGAAATGGCAAGAAGAAAAAAAGCAACAGATGGTTGGCGCCAAAATCGAAACATCACCCATAGTGACAAGTCAGCCAGTGCCTATTCCTGATTTGTGTATCGAAAGCAAGTTATTTCTACAATAACTAATTCGTATGTATACAATAACAAAATAACTCTCGAAAATAAGACATGCAAGTTTGAATCCGCAGGAAGTGAACTATCTCAACATGACGTGTATGTCACAGGGATGACTTCAGGGTTGGAATGCTATTGAAGTTAATAAGTAATATAGTTAAAGGCAGCCAAACATCGAACAGAAAGAATGTCCACCGAAATTTCCACCATTGTCCAGGCTGCATGAATTTCTGCGATTATACTCTACTGCTACAGCGATCACAACAGCTATGCTCGTCGTAGCTCGTATATTCTCTGAAGAAGCAATTGTGATTGCTTCCGCAGTATAGCGTAATAAATATTTTACTTCAACAAACTTCGTTTGTCTTGCAAAATATATCATTATGTTACAAGGTAAGTTTTGTACGCGTATGTATCGACATATTACATTACTAATTGTAAGCTTTTTGAGGAGGAGTGATTCTTTTAACACAAGGGGTACTTCATATGTTGAAAGGAAGTTCAGGATCCGCTCATTAACGCAGTTGTCGATGTATTACATGTTTGTAGATTGCAGTGTTGCCATACGACCACTTCAAAGAAGTCGATTCCCACCTTCCCCTCCTTGTGAACACCAAGAGGAAATAAGAGGGGCTGAATGAGAATGTGTTGGCCTCTTTCGATTCTACGTGAACTCTCTTTGGTAAGACAGTTCCCTAGCAGGTAGAAAGTACGCGGGATCAAAAGAGATCTGGAGAGGTTTCTTATTTTCTACGTGCCTTACCCCCCCCCCTCCTCCTCTTTTCACGAACCCAAATACGTACTTCACACCTGCTATTGAGCAGTCGGCTCCGCCAGAAGGAAGCATAGCTATGACTGTACCCTCCATCTAATGCCTATTCCCAAAAGCAAGGGAATGTTCTCTTGTTTCAAAGCATTCCGAATGTGGGTAGTCCTGAGAGGACCAGGATGCCATGGACCGAATTTGCCCAAGAGAAGTGTTCACACAAGTTCATAGATAAAGCAATGAGAGATCTCGTGCTTTGACTCGTGGCTTACAACAAATTTATGAACACTTGTGGCACACAAAAAACACATCGAAAGAAGCTGGACAAGTATAGTCTGTTGGGATATAAATACACAAAAAACACACACAAAGGTTGTGGAATACAATTGGGCGACATCAATGTACAAGGTAGTTGGTTATTCAGCGTAACTAGTCAGAAATAGTTTTTTAAAGGAGGCTGGAAACCATCGTTTTTTTTTGTAAGAAATGTATTCATAACGAGTGTTGTTGGTTTGTGTTCAGGGAATACACATAAGCAAATTGGTAGGTAAACTAACGGTTTCCGGCCCCTTTTAAAGTTTACTATTATGATTATTCTAATAGCAATTCCGACTTGAAAACACGTTGACCCAAATAAACACAAGCAAATAATGAAACAAATTTTTGTGCTACGGGTTTCTATTGCAAAAAAAAACTTCAGAATATAGAAAATGTTTAAAAAACCACAAATCTTAATGTACAACGAAGTATGTTTTAGTATCTAAGTAACCAATTACGAACAAGTTATAATAAATACCGACAACTTTCTTTAATACCATTTGAAAGTTTAACGTTATTTGGCCCTCTGCTAATTGTAAGTGCGGAGTCAGGCATGACAATGTGATTACGGTAGCTGTAAAATGTTATTAAAGTGGTCAAATTGGTATATTACAGTATGCTAATGACGATTAAGTAATCGATACTTACAAGTTCAAGCATCACTGTGGCCGTTCATGACCGTATCCAGACAAAATAGTAAGTAAGCATTGACGTCCGGCTCACGAAATCACAAGTGAAATATCTTATTGATAGCAACAAGATAAACTAACAATAAGAAAAGGTACTTCCCCTGCTCCGCTCGAGTTCTAATTATTACACTTCAGAATAAGTCACTCAAAAGAAACAAATTTAGAGAGCCACACAATTTTTTTGTCTCAAGGAATTTATTTCTCTTGCAAGAAAAAACGTGAGCCCAATAACAAAAATCCAGGTTCAAGTAAAATATTATTATATATGTAAGTACGGTATAATATTAATATTAATACATGTATAATATATTACATCAGCTGGCCCGCGTTGCTCTTCCATTCATCGCGAGTCCATTTGTGTTTGGCGCCGGTGGTTCTTTTTTGTCAACGGATTTCTTGCGTCCGAACAATTTTGACAAACCGAGCTTCGACTGTGACTTCACTGGTTTCCCGGGCAGCGATTCGCCTGAAAAAGATTTATTGATTTGCTACAAGCACCCAATCATATATATCACCACTTCTATAGGACTTTGCCTTTTACCTATGCCCTTTCCCAGCTCTCATCTTACTTTTCTTTTTGACCAGTAAAGGATATTTTAAAGGAGAAAACGTTGTTTTGCTGTGGTAAAGATGTCCGCAAATGCTGTAAGCGGAAAGTATATAAGGAAATTTCCTTTTTTGCCACGAACAATTCACGGTTTTAACCATGTGTTTGGTATTTTTCTAAGTTTTTACGCCCTTTACGTTCATTCCGATGCGCAAAGTCGAAAATTTTGTGTGCATAAGTATTTCTTGTTGCCTACAATAAGCAGCTGATGTACTATTGGCATACTTGACTGCGTTCTGTACAAATATCCGACCGGCACAATACAACCAAATCGTATTGTTAGGTTTCTTTCCAATCAACCAGTATTCAAATTATTCGCAAAACTATGCTATTTCACAATCTTGTAAACTAGTGCTGAATTGCTAAAAACTTGAATACGCTTAAAAATTGAAAACACAACGAAACAGTCGGATATTTGCACAGAACGGAGTCAGATAAGCCAATAGTATCGTTTCCGAACTCTTATTGTTAGGATCATACACGACATGGCTGTGCGGAAAATTATTTTTCGGAAAATTCGGAAAAGTGCTATTCATTGGAATCTGATGGTTTTTTCACCGGTTATCAATCCCTATCAACAATCTGGGTGCTTAAAATGAGAATTAGCTCTACACTGTTGTTTCTAGTTGGCATTCCAATGAATTGCACTCTTTCAACGTTCATCTACCCGAAAACTTTTGTAAGCTAACAACATTTTTTCCGAATTTTTTCCGGATTTTCGGAAAATTTTTGCAAGTCGGAAAAATTTCGGAAAATTTTAAATTTTCCGATTTTCCGACTCGGAAAATTTTTTTTCGAAAAATGGTCGGAAAACGGAAAATTCGGAAAATCGGAAAACGGAAAAATCACAGCCCTGATACACGACATAGAGAACAACATAGGTGAACATAGGAAACGGCCATAAGCTGAAGCAAGTTTTAAGTTTTGTGATACTTATTACAGAGCACATTTTGTCCTCCCATTTCACTCGTGTGTATCTTTTCATCGTATTCTGCGATAAAGTAGCAATTCTGCACAATACTTTACATTATCTCACAGTATTGCAGCGTATTTGTAACAGTTTTACACAGTTTATTACAGTATCATACAGTATCTTACAAAACTGACGCACCAATCTCATTGACGACCGCACGCACTTTCCCGTTGGCTGGTGGACTCGATGGGCTGAATGCGCGTGGACTGCTGGGGCCATTCGAGACAGGCGAGGCGGGTCCCGATGATTGACCTGCAAGTCTTAGGATTCAGAGAATACTTATTTGTTGTAAGTGGTTTTGCGCCGGTACTCGTTTTATAGACCTAGTTGATATTCACAACATTGCAATAAGAAACGCATACTATGTTCGGGTGGACCCCCTTTGCGCCAATTATGGTTATCACAACTGAAAACATAATATTCCGTTTTTTTTGTACCACGCCTTCTAATGGCTATGGGGTTCCCTATATTCACACAAGAACAAAGAAATGCGCAAATCTGAAAGATGCACTGCCTCAACACGATGTGCTTCTGGGGTCGGCAATTGGTAGTAACAATTTAGCGAAAAGTAAGCGATCTGGCAAAAGATTTGGGTACTCTCGACTTATTACAGATGATCAACAGCGTTCAGGCTCCCTCGGGCCTCTAAGCCGGCTATGAGGACTTGATTCAAGAGAAAACTTTGCTTCGCCTTCCTTTGCTTCGCCTTCCTCACCTTCCTTTACCAGAGCATGAGCAAACCTCCTGGAGGTTGGGAGTTGTTGGAACCATTTTAAAAAATAACAATAAGATATCATTCCAGTTACAATGTCCAACCTATGCTTTCATGAAGATGCAAATTCTTGAGCCTATCGATGGCATCCATCCGGTGCTTGTCCCGTTCGGCGACCCATTTTCGTTCTTCCTCCAACCGCTGCTCCTCGGCGATCATCGCTATTCGTTGCTGAAACACAAAAGCGACGGTTCGGACCGAATCCCAAATATGCATGTAGTACGGTATTTCGGATGGACCCATTCTGAAAATGGGCAAGTTTTATGTGCCATTAACTTACCCATTTTCAGACCTACAATGGTGGGTCTAAAAATGGGCAAGTTAATGGCATATGAAAACTTGCCCGTTTTCAGAATTAGCCCATTCGAACTACCGGAGTAGTACGGTATTATTGGGGATACACACAGCACAAGGACGATAAGAATATCTCTAATTGTAAGGATAGGATTACTTGGTGATCAGGAATGAGTTGTTCAATGAGGAGGTGGTAGTGGTTATTTTGGACAAGGTATTATTGTGTTGATGTTGAGGAACTACAGTCTAGGGGGGGGACTACCGAAAAGGTACCAACTGTTTCTCTTTTTTCGCTTTCGCTTTGTCGAACCTGGAGGTTGGGCGTTGTTGGAACCATATTTTTTCAATTATTGATTATTTTGAATGTGTTTTTAATGATATTTTGCTGAAAACTGCTTATTGTTAGCCTAAGCGACGCCATGCAAAAAGAAAATTCGCTATTAAAAACCTGAAATATTATATTTGAAACAAAGGAAACATACATGCCATGAATTGGTGCGCTAGCTCGCAATGTAGATATGTTCGACAATGGTAACAACAAAGGATTGCATGAAGCAAAGAACAACAAAGGCGTAGTTTTCGTGCCATTTGCGTTATCTACTGTAGCTTCTGATCATACAGTAGCCGAAAACAAGTTACAGTAACCCGGCGATCTCTGTCTTCCTGCCGCTTACCCTCTCCATCTCCTCCTCTCGTTCTTTTCTCTTTCTCTCACGTTCTGCCAAAATCTCGTCCCGCTTGGCAAACGCTTCTTCCTCACGGCGTTTCTCGCCTAAAAAATCATTTTTGAAAAGAACACAGTATTTATTCCAAATAAATCACTCTTTCGAATACATTCGTGGAGATGGTGGAACGATAAGAAAACACATTTTCTCGACAGGATTACGAAATGTTTAAAACTGAGAAAAATGAGTGTTTTAAACACTCCAGAACTATTGAAGCTTATTTTTATCGGACAAAAAGTGAAGCCTTCATACCAGTCATGCATCGTCGTCCCTCCTCCTTGTACGTTGCTTGCGCGAGCTCGCCACGAATGATCGAAGCTTCATCCCGTAGTATTTGCTAGAAAGGGCTACTTCAGTAAGGCTGGGACACAACAATTTCGAAAGATTCTACGTTATTAATACTTATCGGTTAACTAAAACAACCTGTACTTATTAGTTAACTGATATCACTTCTATTACACTACATAGTAATTGTATGCTTAAAAGTTAGTTACATAAGATAGTGGTGATTTTCTTGTTTTTATCAACCCTTGTAAGTATGATCTTATTGTTAGGATTACTGCTATTGTGACGTTGTTTAGGCTTGCAAAGGCGACATTTGTATGTTTATTGCAACTAATATAATACAAGAGGCTCCTAACATTAGCAAGTATATTAAATAATTGACGTTCTCAAGGTTCTTTTTTATGATAAGCCACCACTGTTGCTTGTTATCTGCTTTGTATCTACCATTGGCTTACCTGACTCCGCTTTGTACAAATATCCGACTGTCACTGTATGACCAAATCTTATTGTTAGGTTTCTTTTTAATTACCAAATTTGCTAAAGTATTTAAGCTTCTATCAAACCAATATCATCCCACAAGTTTGTAGACTGTGCTGAGCTGTGAAAAACTTGAATACGCTTACAAAATTAAACGCATAGCGGCAGTCGGATCTTTCCTGGTATTTCCACCCGCAAGGCGAAATGCCTTGACGTCGGGAGACTTTGCCTTCTGCTTTGCCTTTGCCAGTCGGATATTTCTACAAAACGAAGTCACATAAGCCAATTTGATGATTCAACTATTGTATAACTGGCATTTGTTTTTGGTCATTTTTCACTCACGCACCTTTTCCCGTTTGATATCCTCTACTATCTTGGCGACCAGCTGCTGGCTGCTCTCGTCCTCCTCCTCCTCTTCATTCTTCAGTATGGCCTGGTTCGGAAATGGGCATAGACGATTAGCCGACTGGACACAAACGGCATGCGGTCAGTGCGGATAATGTGAGGTGGAGACACGGTGTGCGAGTGCAACATTTGAATATTTTGGCAAAGTGCCAACAAATGTTTCTTACAACTAGATTTATTATATAAGTATTAAAACTTATTAGTAAACTACAACTGCTAGTACAAGATGTGCTTATTAGTTAACTGATATTACTTCTGTTATACTACAAGACGTTACTAATTGTAAGCTTACAAGTTAGTTATATAAGGTGATGTCCATTTGCTTCTTGTATTTGTCAACCCCGAACCAATATGATCTTATTGTTAGGACCTGCTTATGCAGAATTTTAAAACACAAGCAGGGCCGCGCGAACGCAGCCCCATACTCAAAAATGTAGCTGTTGGCCAACCCCAACTCGGAGCTGCCATACGGGTCAACCGGCCCGAAAGTGCAATGTGCCAGTCTCACCATAGAGGTCCCGTCTTCCTGATCACGAGATACCTCCCAGCCAGGTAAGTTTATGAGCTATGCAAAACTTTTCTCGCCCATTCTAGCTGCGACATACATCACCCTGTTATATCGCCTATGCTAAGATAGCAGAGAGTCTGCGCGAGGTAACAACTGAGCGAACGAGAGAGCGAGAGGACCAGAGTGTGTTTGACTACAAACTGCAAGGATGACAGTGATCTAATCCTAGCCTTTGTTGGAAGTTTGCCAAAAAAGGTGCAGTGTGGTATATAAGGTGCAGTGAAGTGTGTAGTAAGGAAAAGGCTTGTTAGCAATACAGGTGAAAAAGTGCTAAACATCTAGTGAAAAGTGAAACCGCAACAACCATGCAGGACGGTTGACGTGACTACAAACTACAAAGTCTAACAAGTTAGCTAAGGACACACAAAACGTGAGTTGTTTACAGTACACACGAGTAAGTTAGTACCTCCAGTTCGAGCGTCTTCGATTTCAACTGCTTCATGCATTTTCGAAGATGATCGTACCTCTCGTCCAGGTACTCAAGGCGATCTTGGAACTAAAAAGAACTGGTACATTGTGTTGAGGGAGATCCATATTGCGTTTGCACCATTCATTTTCTTCACAGAATTAAGAAAATACTCAACGTTGAAAAATGAGTGTATTAAACACTGAAACACTATTGAGGGTTATCTAACAAGGCTTATCTTTCTCTGTGTAGAAGATGAACCGAATACCTCCGGCATGACGATCAGCCTGGGCTCAATGGCTACGGCGTGGGGATCGATGCGAGACCGGTCACTGCTGATCGCGTGTAGGTGAGTGCTTCTTCTTCCGATTCCGTTCCGCTACTGCGCGCATTCCGGTGAGGAGGTAGGAAGCAGCATCTTAGTGGCGGAACATTTTAATCTGAACACTTGTCATCAATAATTGCATGTTGCAAATGATAGTGAAGGTAAAATATGGTACGCGCGAATAGGAATCGGTAACGTCATTTGCTAGAGACTCGCGGAACATTTTAATCTGAACACTTGTAATCAATTATTGTATGTAGAAGATGACAGTAAACGTAATACGACACGGTGGGAATCATTAGCGATGTAATGAGAATCTGTAGCAATATGTACTAGAAATGCCAGTGCTCGTGGAACATTTTAATCGGAACACTTATAATCAATAATTGTATGTAGAACATGATAGTATACGTAGGTACGACATGGTAAGCGCGAATGGGAATCGGTAGCGATATGTGCAAGTAACGCAAGTACTCGTGATACAGTATAATCTGAAAATTCATTATGAAGTATTGTATGTCGTAAATGATAGTGAACGTAGGTTGGCCGCAGAACATGGCGAGCAGACGAGATTCGGCAAGCGAATAGAAAACGGTGTCGTTATGCGCTAGAATCTCATCGATCATCATGGCAAGCAGATGAGAATCGGTAACATTATGTGCTAGAAACGCAAATGTGGTTGCAAAGTATGACGGACAGTAACTAACTCAAACATTTGACTGTAATTTACTGCACGTTCAAATCTTATTGTTAGTGTTCTACCCCATAGAACGGAGTTATCTAATTCTTTATCAAAGCACATCACATCAAATGCGCAGATAGTACACATCATGTTGAAGAAGTGTAACTTCCGCTAGTCTACAATTTGTGTATGTCTATGTTACAGAGTGGACTTTTTGTTATCGCATGAAATTAGGTTCTATAGAGTGGCGGAAGCAACATTTTATCTAGCACTAATATTGTTGAAACGAAAGAGAAAGCGTTATCAAGAAATGTAATTAAAGGAGGCCGGAAACCGTCATTTCATTCGCAAAAAATGCGTCAATAACAAGTGTTTTATGGACCCGCCACTTTTGTGTTCAGGGAATACACATAGGCAAATTCCTCGGCAAGCTGATGGTTTCCGACCCCCTTTAAAGAATGCAATCAAAGTGATAGAGAACACATTATCAAGATACATCGCGTATACTGATGGTCAGAGGAAGGAAGACAAATTTCCTGGGCGGGTGTTCAAATCGCAGCTGATAGAGCAATGATGGCGATGATTGATCACCTGCCAAGGCGGCCCCGGGTTGTTTGTTGTCTGACTGGAACATGACGGACGTTCTCTGATCATACTTACTTATTACTAGTAAGCATGAAAATACTTACAATTACTATACTTACAACTCTTGTATTTCGGATAGTTTCCATTCTGAAAATGGGCACCTACAATGGTGGGTCTGAAAATGGGCAAGTTAATGGCATATAAAAACTTGCCCATTTTCAGAATTGGGACCATCCGAAATACCAGAGAAGAGTGATCATGCTTACAATTGGTATGCATATACATATGATCATACTGACAATTAGAAGGTGTGATCAAAACGACCATTATTCTAACAATAACACACATTTATGTATAAGTGTAGAAACATGTCTCAAGCACAGAAATACGTTACAAAAACAGTTACACAGAAATATATGTATATGTCTGAGAATGTCTTTTTTTCCTATGTTAAAATTCGGAACATATTTGTTGTTCGAATTGAAAGAAATTCGTCGTACAGATAAAACGGGTACAGTACAGTCTGGAAGTATTATAGATTGAAATTGTAAAGTTTCTTTTGGGTAGATATCCGTTCCTATGCAGATGCACATAATCTCACAATCGCAGAAAAAGTGTTCCATATTCTCCAGAGGCGTTGACAAACGTCAGACTTGCAGCAAAAAACTTCTTGTTAGCAATAACGTCACCACATATCCCCATAAAGGCAACAAGTAGTAAGGAACCTTAGCAGTCAAGCGGAAAGAGATGAAGCTAACAATAACCGCGGAGGCGAAATGTCTACCTTGGAATGCCAAAGGGAGAGTGGGATCACGACGGGATTCTGGAGACCAAGGAACGGGGATACGAGATCCGTGAGAATGAGCCAAAACTAAATGGAAGCTGAGCTTATTTTTTCTCCCAAATTCTTCTGTTTCTACTACTTTGTCCCATTCGTGACTTAGTTTTTGCCCTTTTTTTGTGACCTAGACATGGTTTCGAGCTTCCCATCATACTCCTATAACCATAGAACTAATATAGAAACATTTTGGTATAAAGGTTTAGAGTAGAAGCAGCAAGTAGCATGTAAGCATTACAGATACCGCTGCAAATATCTGGTTTCTTACAATTAGTAATATGAATGTGAACAAGGGTATATGAATAAGGACGTTAAAAAGTAATATAGAAGAAATGGATTATGATAATTGACTATGAACTTGATTTGAAATCATTTGCATGTGCATGCTAACTAACATAGCGTAAGACTAAAATCAACATTTGTTTCTTTTATAGTTCAAAGTAATCGTTGTGGTGAAATAATGCGACAATCTTTTGTATTCCGATGGAATCGGGTATTCCAGTAACATCAAATGTGGAAGCATTAAAGAAGGAATACCAGGACAAGTATTTGTTGCATTTCCCGTCACATCTGCGTTTTGACCAAATACTAAAAGAAGTGCTACTAGCAACAAGTAGAGCAAG
>JACMIJ010001016.1:2906-14171 GCA_014805365.1 Koerneria luziae
TTGTGTGCAATTACTGTATATAGCCTTTCTATTCCAGGCACAGCATGTTCTCGGCAGAGACTCTTATCACCGATTCTACCAACTTCTATTTGATGATTGCCACTTGGTCTCTCTTTCACTACAAGCACCCTATATACACTAATATAGTTCCACGAATCTTGCAAATACAGCAGTACTTGTTACATTTTGCTGTTGTTGTATCCCCTATCTACAAATGGCTGTAATGGCCATATGACAGTGTGCAACCCATTCTCCATATATCATGAGTTTGCTATAAATAGCCAGGCCAGGCGGGTCTCGCTGAATTAGTGATACTTTCCCACACCTTCGGGTGGAGAGAGTCGGGGGAACCCCTTCTTCCTCTCATTGCCGATGTCGCCCCACATGAAATATGTCAACCCACCCATCTCTGCAACACAAACATCACCCGTGGTGCTGAACTACGAAATGGTACTTCCCCGTACCAATACAGACCATTTCGTCATTGCACGTGGTGGGACGCGTTGATGACACATGCTAACAATAAGCGATGGTTGCATTCTTTTTAACATTATATTCTCTTCTTTGTTCTTCATTGAACTCCTTTGGCAGAAGCCTGTCTTCTGTCTTCCATTCATTCTTCTCGTATTGGTCCCTCTGATGACATCATCACTTGTCCCTGGTTTGCTCGTATTTGACCAATAGTGCGAGCCGCCACAAATGTTGCGAAATATCTGACCATAAAAAGAATGCAGACCACCACCGTTTAAAAGGACAATACGAGAGAAGAGGCTGGCTGTTCCACCCCCTTCCGGCCAGACCGATGCTCCTCGACAACCTTGCACCACATTGCATCGACTGTTCTGCACTTCTAGCTATCAGAGATAGATGCTCGATTTACAAATATTCTTATATACAATAAGCAGCACGTGCCTTTCCCTATATGCCCGAATGAATCTCGTCTACCGGGGAAGAAAGAAAACGTAGCAATAAACGCAATCAAGGAGTCGGTGACAAGAACTCGCATTCTGGTCATTCCGGTGAACGGAAGAAAGAGCACATGGAAAGTCCGAGAATCTAATCATTCGACGACATCTGACAGACAAATATCCGCTCCCCTGTTCCGGACCAATATTCAAGAGATGAACACAATCTCTATCATTATTGTCATTATCAGCATTCCATGCATATTTCCTTGTCCTTGGCGCTCCTTGTGCCGTGTTCGAAGGTATGAGAATGAGAGGGAGAGAGAGAGAGAGTGAGTGAGAGAGAGATAGAGTGTGTGTGCTATTCGATGGAGAGTTCTAGATGAGTGAGAAATGATGTGTCACCATAATGGTGATGACTCACAACTTCCGTTTCACAGGTCATAGCAAACCATAGGCGGCTGTGAAACCGTAAGAGAGATATAACTGGATCTCACTGTATATGATAAACTACGTTTTAAATGAGAAATTCATCAAAGTGTAATGAAAAGCTGGCGCTAATTTTGCCCTCTTTACAAGACATTACACGGACACATGTCTCCGGCCATTTAAAAAGGCAGACTGGAGGCAAGGAAATCATATGTTTCATAGTGCTAGTTACAGTAATGAGGTTAAAGGTTTGAATATATATTTTCCTCGGATTGACACGATGCGATGGTTTCGCACAATCCCTTTTCTGCTAATGAGAAAAAGGTCTTGTTTTGCAGAAAGCGAAATGATAACAAATAGAATATCAGTGTGTTATTCGACCATCCGTCTGCATTTGCGAAATTGGACGATGGACCAATCTCAGCAGAAAAATTGAAATCGCTGCTTGCTATCGAGGATATGAAGTCCATGCAGTTGATTCGTAAAAACCCGACCATTGTCCCAAAAATAGAACCAAACCCAACACCTGTCTGTGCAACGCAAATGCCCTTTTGCTAAACGCCAAATTGGCTTGAGTAAATATCATATTTTTAAAAGAACTGTTCTAGAATGAGTCCAGCCAGAAAGACCAACCAGGAGAATCTATGTTTCCTTTTCGCAGCTACACGGTGGTCTCTGCTAGTGAAATTCCCTTATTTGATAATACACATCCAATACAACATAATTGCTACTGGAAGAAGACAATTGAAGAAAAAAGCTACAACTACAAATTGTGGGGTGTTCAAAAAGTGGAAGGAGTATAGATAGAAAGTCGGTCTAGACATCACATAGGAAAAATGTAACTGGATTTGGACCACCGTGCTATTCCCGTCTATTCACATACGGCATTTACGGGCTGTTTCCTTAATCCTTCACTACTGTTCACCCATATGTATTTCTAGCATGCTCATTGCTTAACCCTCTCGAGTTGTTCAAGTGACACAAATGCTTGCCGCTATTAAGGCAAAGATAATAGTGAGAACTTGCGCAATACGATAGAAAGAGAAAGAGAGCCATTCCAGGCAGATTGAATAAGAAAGGAAAGGTTCACGAGCCTCATTGAATGTGCCTGTGTCGATCTTCTCGAGTATTTCCAATGGAGACTCGACATCGAACCATTCCACGGCCCGGATTCCGTTCATCTTTTGTTCGAAGAGATCGCATGCATGGAGGCCCATGAGCACTTTGAGTCCGAGTAGCGGAGCCTCAGGAATCTCCGAATTCGGCTGAAATATCCACCATATTCTAGGTATTGCTCGCCATTTTTCCGTGCCCAAACCCTTTGGAGGATCTGTTGAAAGCTTTGCTTCTCTCAATCTCTGGTCCTACATTCATTAGAAAAATGCCATATTTTTGCCTTTTTGGTAAATTTGGTCGGGAAGCTGAATACATTTTTTTGAGAAACAACTTCAGAAAAGAAACTAACCAACATCCCTAACATGAAAAGTTGTTTGCATTTTGATGAACTCTGATAAAGTCAAAGTGGACAAAATGTGCGGAGCTTATGGTCCCTACTCATGCGTACACATATATTCACGTAACATGGTGGTTTTGGACAAAGCATTAGGATGGCGTCTATTTTCTGACTATCAGTGGAATTGGACTCTATCGGCAGACTCCCGATATAGAAACGATAATCTGCTCGCATAGTGAAATCGCTGGCGATTGAGTTGAGGGTGGAGAACATGGAAAAAGGTGAATGATATCGTCCCCTCATCTCCCTCCTAAATGCATGCCGAGAAAAATCATACGAGAAGCCTAAGTGCATATCTCTAATTCGTCTTAGGACAGGGGTTTTAAAACTATTTTGTAACATGACCTTGTATGAACCATAGAACCACTTTCAGTTGAAACAGAGAACAAACATAACATTTCACTAATCTTCAAAACAAGCAGAAGCCCCAGGTTATATGACCTCCGAAAGATGGTCTACCGTATTGCTAAGTAATTGATGTGCCAAACCAGCACAACAACAATACGCCACACGAACATACAACAAAACACAAACAAAAACCTAGTGATTTGTAGCTTAATATAGGCAAATGGAGTAGCCGAATGGAAAAGATATGCTCCAAAATTGTCCAGTCAGCTGGGAGCACCAATCCCTATTCTTATCCCACAATTATAACGAAACATCCAAAAGTAGGTTACAGTGAATGTATTTATATCGGCACCCATGTTGGCGCAAGAAAACGAGTTTTGACCGACCGAGAAAGTCAATGGTCTTACAATATTCTACGTAATAACAAAAACAATAAAAATATGGTCCACGTAACAGATGGGTTTTGAACTAGAAGAGTGTGGCATTTCTCTGACCCTTCAATCGCCATTTCAAATACAGTGAGAATGTGCTCGACGTACCCTGGCCTCTTGTCTTCTCAATTCGTCCACCATCGCTGCCATCTCCTCCCATCCATTCTGAGCATGTTTCCACTTCCGCAACCAGTTATACTTTTCGAAACACCGCCGAATATTCTGAAATGCTTCATTCAACTCACATGTCAAGGCACAGACCCGCACCACTGAAAAGAATATGACCAAAGTATATACACCATAATTTGGGTCTATTCTTGCACTGCCTATCCACCAGCTTCCAATTGTATAATATTAACCAAGACAATACCATCTACTGTCAAATTACACGTTGTCTAAAGAGCGAGGTGTAGGTCTGTTTGATGTACTGTCCCTGATGGTTGTCATGGACAATTCAATATACTGTCCCTGCGGGGTTGTGATGGACAATTCGAATCCTCGGCCTGTATGTGTTTTTCCGCCATTCAACGTCAGCACAACTCCGAGAAAAACAGCTTTTGTATCATCCGACTGTATATGCCGTGCCTTTGTTCCGTGAATAATCTCTCAATTATTCGAGCTACGAAAATAAATAAACACAAATAGGAGAGAGACTCCCACGTAGCAGACGGTCGAGTGACGCCCATATAAGGATCTAATTAAGACTGAATCTAACGCTTACAATTAAACTACATCTGCCGAGATTCTATGCAATTTCGGAATAAAACTAGGTTAAATATATATAACTTATAGTTACTATTATTTCGTGATTCATATGAAAAGCTAAATTACTATGTATGCGCAAGTATACACAACACGGAAGGAGCAGACTTGTTCTTCCAAAAAAGTTAGGCTGCCCTAGGAAGATGACTACTTAGTTCGCAACAAAGCATAGAGAGAATTGAATTGTCCACGAGATCCCACGTGTCCGTTCAACGTCACCTTTTTTCTTCTATCTTTTTATGTTCGAAACCCTCAATTAAGTGCAAAAGAAAGCGCTGGCTGGAGGATGTTTCCTCGGGGAATGCGGGGTTCTTTGAATGGAATCTCTCAATCACCACCGGCTGATTGCCATCTGTTTCTACAACAACATACATATTAATGCTGCACAAATACACATATAAATATGAATTAACAGTACATGTTTAGTAAAAGCAAAACAACTTTATCCCCCCGGAGATCAGAAATCCCACGAGCAACACATTGCAAGGAGTGCATTTTGCTCGACCATAGAGTAGTTCAGTCCATTTGACATAGGCGACGACATGCCACTTTGAGGTTGCACGTGGGGGACAAATCGGGCACTTTCTCACTGCTACGTCACCGGCGACCCTTGAAAAGGCATCCGGTCAGAACCAGCCAGGCATGCCGACAAAGCGGCGATGGCTGACAGGGGAACCCCTCCTTTACAAGGGAGCTGGTGGTTCTCGTCCATGGATGCCATTCTTGTGCACCATCTGGATATGCGATCCGCACGACAAGAATAACATGTCGTCATGTTGTCGTGTGTGCGTGTGCTATCCTCTGCTTATCCTCCACAAGTGCAAGTATGAGACTGATCGTGAGAGGGGAATCCCACCCTCTCTGCCAAATGAGTACATATTGCGGATACCCAGGACGGAGGCTAAAAATGTGGCCCCAATTAAGTTCTCCATCACATACGAGGCGGTATAGTCACGCAGAGAAATGCACCAAAATATCTCCAGGATTTGCTTGAAATATCCCTTTATGGCACACATGTACATGATATGTACCAATAATTCCATGTCGGGTTCGGTTAAAGGGGAGTTGGGGCGAGTCACACGGATACGCCGAGTCGGTAGCTTCTCTTCGCTCAAAGGAGCCATGTCGGGTGACCGACGTGGAACATGTGTGTGCTGTTCTCTGCTCACAGCCTGTTCAGGCGGAAAATAACCGAACGACGACAAAAAGACGGCCCGATGCCAGTGGCAATGCAGTGTAGTTTCGTCTTACGAGAAAGATCACCCCTGGCACCGACTTTCGCATATAGAATACATAGAACTCGCTACCATATACTCCTTGTCACTGGCCGGATCACTCGAACAAGTTACCCCTGAATGAACATGAGCACACTTACGCACATCGTCCCATTCTTAAAACCTTTAGTTACGGAGCTGAATGGCATCCGAAGGCACATATCACACACTTGGTCCCTTCTCCTCTTCCAAGGAAGCCGGCAGAAATCCAGCCACGGGGACTACAAGCACTTATGCATGGTGAGGCCCTGTGTCTCTCGAATATTCCATGTACCACGGAATATTTAAGTTCGGTAGCTAATCTCCAATTGTGCAGGCCAAAGATGTCGATCAGCTCTTCAAGTAGAAGTGAAGGCGCGACTATTCAGAACAAAGTTCCTCCGAAGATGTCATGAGTCGATGCTGTCATCACCTACTGTGGCCGTGTGCAGTGAACCGAACTGTTTCTGCTTCGACTCTCTCCTCATACAATTACTCAAAACTACTGAAGAGGCCCTTTATACTCATTTGTCACCCCTACTATTTCTCAGAACTTCTTCTACAAAAGGAGCGAACGTAATGCCTTACCCTAAACGAAAGGCGAACACACGTACCATACAAGAGATAGCAGAGAGAGAACAAGGGTTGGGCCTTTTCAAGAGGGTGATTTTGCATGAGTGTTACATGGCAGAATCCTCTTTCCCCACCAATCCAGACCTTCCCTGGGTGTTCATGGGCCACAAGTGGTCCTTTCACAGGGGCTTTTCGTGCTTTTCGGTTCTTCATAAGTCCGACGTAAGCATGAAACGGGAGCCGCCGACAGTGTGTATCTTGCACAATGCTCTATTTCGTCATATCCGGCTGGCCATGTGCATTCCAATGACGAATCGAACAAGGACATCACCTATCCAAGTATCGAAAGGCTGCCTGTCCGCATCGCGAATTAGGCACACTTAATTATAGAAAGTGAGAGGAGCCAAATATGGGCAAATCATCAGATCACGGCCTGATCAATGTTTTATCTGATCTTATATCATTGATCAACTGATTAGTACCGAGAAGGGTGTATCTGGACACCTTGATATGATTCGAAGAAAAAAGCTGTTCGACGAGAGGAAACACTCGTCGGGAGTTGATCTCAAAGCACAGGACCATTTACAGGCCACCGTGCGCCATTATCTCTTCCGGGATTTGTGAGCAGCAGCGCCTGATCGCACTTCACACCATCCTCTCCCAGCATTCTTCGTCATTCCCTGGCTATTGGAGCAGAAGCAACTACAGCAGCCAACTCCGTGACGTCGCCTGATCCTACAGTACACTGATAATCCCTGTGCTCATACTTTGATCTCAAGAATGAGAATTAATTTCCTACAGCAAATGCATATCATACACGACCACTTGTTCGAATAAGGGTCCCCTAGATTCCCGTGGGTGAGGATCGGTGGTTTGTTTACAATACAAAAAACGTGCCCACGTGGCACAACAAGGTTCTCACAATTTCTTTTCAATTAATTTGCTAACGAATTAGGCTTAAGCTTTTCTTCGGATACCATTCGAGACGCTACAAGCTCCGCCTTTCCCCAATTGGGCACGCCCCCCGGGAAAGGTATATGAGAGCAAGGGGCGGGAGGGGAGTTTAGTCAGTTGAAGTGACTTGCGCCAACAGACCATGTTCGCTATTATGCTTCTGTTCATCCTACCGGCAATCCATGCCTTAACATGCTACGAGAACGACAACGAGGTACCGTTCATACTTACAGTTAACTCTCACATCTTGTCTCTCAATGGCCAAATGATCACCCATGGAGATCTCGCCAGGGGCGAAATGGTCTCTATGCTGACTCATTATGCACATCGCAACAACCTTGGCTTTGCAAGCGTTTTCTCTTTTCCCGAACCATGGGAAACGCTCTTTGGCCGCGATATTAACTGGTCTTTCCCCTGATCGCCACTCATATTCTGTCATTGTAGGGCAACAGCTTTCTCGTGACGAATAGTTCCTGGAACTACTGTGCATTGATACCCGACGGAGCCGGTGGCAAGCAATTCGGTATCGGACCCCTCATCGACAACACCATGGCATACGACTCCACTTTCGCCCAATCTGGAGCACTCTACAAGATCCTTACGCTCTGCATGTATGAGGTTGGTAGAAAGTGAGGAAGTGGGTAGGAGGTACCTGAGGAGCAGCAAGAATAGTAGCCGGGCGCTGAATAAAAGACCACGAATGCGTCACAATCCAAAAATACAACCGTTATATTTGACATGAAAAGGCATTTGCAGCGTATACTGGCTGAGGATAGCATACGGTGAATAAGATAACATAACGCGAGGTACCAGCAACGGAAACAAGACCAATGTGCTTCGTTTCAGAAATACGACTTCTCGAAGATTTCGCCAGTTTTCGGCTCGAAACCGGAGTTCTTGTTCCGCTGTGTCTGTAACTACGACAAATGCAACTCGCGGACAACTTTCTCCGATTACTTGAAGAATGTTCGGGAAGAGAACTCTTAAGTGGTGGGCGGATAAGGTGTGCGTTGCTCTTCCTCCTAGAAGCTTCTTTAAGCCTTTTCTTAAACTGGAAGCTTCTTTTTGAGCTTATTCTAGAAGCATAGAATGAAGAGCAACGCGCCTTCGTAGCAGTCGTCTAGTTCTTTCCAATACACAGTGCTATGTCTACGGTTCGAATGTGGCACATAGTGTGGCACGTATCGTTAGTCTTTAGTGTTTCCCCTTTCATTCTAATAATAATCAGTATTAATCAGTTTAATATATTAATAAGATCGTTGATTGATAGTGTGTTTTAATTGTTGTATTATCAATTGTTCTGCTATATTTGTGCATACAAGGTGAATCGCACAGGGTACGCTATGATCATCTTCTTCTGTTTCTTGCATAATTCTATTTGTTGATGCTGGTTGTGTTAGTTCTGACATATCCCTCAGACCATCTCTACTTCTCCGGGTGTTCCCCTTAGTTCCTTCGCAACAATCTCACGATCTCTCTCATAGTTATTCCTCTTCTATTTCATTACTATTTGCTCATCTTCTTGGATATTTTACTTGTGTTTTACTGAACGTTTTCAAACGTACTAATAATAATATTATTAATAATAATAATATAAATAAAAGTATTTATACACTCATTTTGAATGAAACATGATATTGTGGAGTACGAGGGCATGAATCGGAAGGGCAAAAGGAGTATCAGAGAGTGGCAAGATGATGGGATATAGAGGCAATTCGGCATAAAAGGACATTACGTGGGAGCAGCTCATGAGGTCGAGCCAGACGAGTCAATTAGCATATGGATGGGGACACATTAGATCATTTTAAAAGGTCTTGAAATGAAGAAGAGCATATTCTGTAGGGTTCTTACTCCTAGTTACTTCTTTGCAATTGTGCTTTTGAATTGAATCCCGCATACTGTATGGTCGGTTACGCGCCTGATCGTAAGAGACAGGACCATTCGAGTCCCGGATGAGGGTCACGGCTGGCCGTCTCCCCGGCATGGGATCCCACGTGCCAGATCAAGCTCGACAAGTTACGCTCCCATTTACAAACGAGTTTTGTTTCTCCAAAACTGAAGGTTATCGCTGGCTGAGATGCTATCGGCGGTCTTTTTCTACCTTAGATGTGCCAAAATGCATGGATAAATGAACGCATTGTGAGTGTATTGTGTGAGAAGCGAAATGTGACATTTAGTCATCGCGATGCGGTGTCACCATACTGTAGGTGTGAAATTCACTGACCGTAGAATGAGCAATCATGTATATTCGGATATAATCCTGAGTCATTCTTCACTACATAAATCCCTGCCCGGAGCAATCTCCCCTCCCGTTGCCTTTTTATATGAGCGGCTTTTTTCGAGCATCGCTATTCAATTTAAACACGATAAACTTATATTGGAATGACGTCGAAATGTATGCGTGTAATGTGTGTGTATGTGTGGATGTGTGCATACAGGGCGGCTAGTAGCTGAGAATGCAGTGATGGCCAATGGAGCGATATCGTGGCCAACAAACTGGAAGATGCGCAATGGATACCGTAACCCCTTCTTACACCTCGGTGGCATATGGGAGCATGTACCCATCCATGTGCTCCAAAACGCTTTTTTATTCTGCCCCTGTGTTCCAGCTACACATTAGCCAGGAAATTGCTACAAATTTAGTGGCCGCATAAAATAACTGGCGAAGTGTTCGTGTGGGGGAGTAGTGGTGACTCAAAGGAACATGCCCTGAAGGGAGAAGCTGAGAAGGGTGACCTTTGGGCAGATATCAGAGATGGGGTGGCACTTCTTGTGCAGGTTATCCTCACAAGATTGTTAATGTCCATTTATTTATTACTCACAATTCGAGAGTTACCGTATTGATGAACAAGCGAAGCAAACAACCGATATGAAGAAGCTGACATACATACAAGGATGGTTGACAGTATAACTTAGCCGGTTCCTAATTCAGAAGAGGGGAAGCTTCCTCATTGCAATGGATTCCTGCGTCGCAGGCTCAAAGCGGAGTCCTATTTTTGGATATATTGTTAGTGCATCTCCACGGCAAGAGGTTCTTGTGTGGATATATCTGATGTTCGTGACGTCGTCGCCACCTTTTCCTCACTCATCCCGTTCGTTCCTTTCTTTCTTTGCCTAATTTACTCCCCCAACTCGGAAACAAATTATAGCCGAAAAACGGGTGTCGAAAAGGTTGTGTGAAGGATTCTCGTCACAGATCCCTTGTCTGTCGTGGCCCACACACTTCAGGACAGTTCATTCTCGCCATTTGACAGGCCGCCGTCTCTTCGAGTCAACGGGCGTCCACCTGTCGGCCCCATGTGCCAGACATGATCATATCATAATCCCCTGGCTATTTCAGGCTGATAAATATAGATGGTGAGATGGGGTTCGCCATGCATGAGTAGAGGTGAAAAGCAGATGAAGATTCAGGTGCGAACAAGCTGGAGGCGTCTTTCGAATCATTCACGGGTATATGAGGAGGTCGTGAAGGACTGTCAATAAGCAGCTGCACAACGAAAGATCTCGGATATCGCCTAACGTGATTCTGTTAAGCTGCTGCTCCATGGTACCTCACACGGGAAATGAGTCGACGATCATTAACACAGTAGAAAAACTTCATCCAGGAGGAGATCAGAAAGTGAAGTAGTCGAAAAAAAGAGAAGACCACTCAAGCTGCAGGGTGTACGGTAGGATGAACGTGCGCATAAGAACTACGGGGCTAATGTACCCCGATGGCACACAACAACATTTGTGACGAAAGCAAGTGATCGCCATATTTTCATATTTTGGTAGCGTACAAATAGGCTAATCGTTCTGCAGTAGCATCATAAGTTGGAAATGCTTCCTTCCGCAATAACACATTGCGCATTACGAATGGGGAAGTGAATTGACCGACTATGGACAAAATATGCCTGGACAAAACATTCCTTCCAAAATACTATTCAACTTGAACGAACATCCCAAGGTTTTCAGTGTAAATAGTTCTTATACTTGCAGATAGTAGAATCTAGAATAGCCACAATGTTGCGAGAAATGGATCGCCTTCTTTCTGTTCGGGTGCAAGAATGGCACGCTATCACAGATCGGGCACACTCGAAAGAGGGGGAAATGGGTTG
>JACMIJ010001017.1:0-14167 GCA_014805365.1 Koerneria luziae
GCTGATTGGCTGCAGATGGAGGTTAGCCAATCAGCGAGGGGGCGTGGCCACCTTACCACTGACAGTGTAATTGAGCCATCGATTCTTTTTTTGAACTCAGGAGCTCAAAATACCCCTAGGAGCATGTTTTCGTATCTCTAGCACAATTATGTAAACTACGTCCCAGGACCTATGACTCTTATGATGACTCTTAAACTGGCATAATAAAACACATGGAAAGCGTTATGCAACTGCCTTGGATATCACAGTTGTTAATGCCCCCTTGATTCCTAAACCATTTACAAGACAAAAAGCTCATCCAATCATTCGTTTCACCTGGGAAGTAGGCTAAGAACAGTAACTGCAATGCTCCCGCCGTGGTATTGGCAGATTTGTGCGCATGTGATTACCAAAGAGATCGACTTCCCCATCGTGCAGAGAGACAAATTACTTCGTGTTGCTGATGCACTAGACATTTGAGGCAAACATGTTTGACAATTTTCGAAAGCTTGCGTTTTATGCCGGAGGCTTCCTCTCTGCAATACTTTTTCGAACGGCGCCCTTGTGGGACGGTTGGATGCGTCGCTTGCCCACATCGCAATACAACTTTCTGCTTTCATGTTACTTTGTTGATGGCCACCGTTACTAGGATGACCCCTCGTCAATTGATGCTACATGTAAAAATGAACACTGAAAATTATACGCTCAAGCAACATCCCTCGCGTAAAAGGAGTAAAAGTAAAGTTAAGTTCTCCCGAATCAAGGCCTATTCGCCAGCGGGGGGAATTTTACCCTCCCATGTTAGTTTATCGGTTGTGTTCCGTTAGTTCAGAGGTGGGGTAAAGTAGACATTCATATTTGTGAAAGAGGTACGTAAAATTTAGAAAATTCAAATGTGAGGAGAAAAATAACTTTACAAAATATCTGAGCTCAAAAGGACGGGTAAAAGTGGAAACCGGCTCCGTTGAAGCTGTTCATGATCTCTTTTTTTTTCAAAACAAACAAGTTCAATGCTTTCCGATTGTCACATTGAACATTTAAGAAGCATTATAATCACGTTTAGGGATTCACACACTTATCACTTGTTATGAAACGAACAGTACGGATTCTTCAAACGTCGATGCACAGACGTTATTTCCTCGTGTTACGAATTACACAGGTTGGTTTTAGAACGCTATTCAAATGTAATAGATCATCTATGCAAATAATTACTTAATTTATCGGATCGTGCTGCCGTTACAATTGTCGGTGTGTACCCACGAATGCACATTGAAATGTCAACAGCGGTCACCTGTGATTATGACTTGCACATGATGGTTGAAAAGGTGTCCAAAATATTGTGCATGGCATAGTTGTTTTCTACTGTTTAAAAATACGAGTTATTTATCTTCCTTGTTTATTCTAAATGTACTTTAAATTCAGAAAGGCGGAATGCGCTTATCAAGCTGCGTAATGTCCTAGGCACAGGAAATTACACCTACAACGATTCCCAGCACTTTGGATCGGAAATGATTGCACTTCTGTATCCTAAGACCCAGCGTATGTTTTACCCAGAAGGATTATATATTTTTCATTATAATATCACACTGCAAAAAGTAAGTTATTGAGAAAATAATTTGTCTGGGGCATTTTATTGTTACCCTCGGAAAAAATTAATTTCTTGATTATAACTCGGTGGAAGTAAAACAATTACGCAGCGGTAGGTGTGGATTTGCTTCGACAATGAACTACTATAATACCTGGCAGTAACATGTCATCTCATTTCCTGTAACTCTGGCACGGCATCTTATACTCAGGGAGGTGCAACACTACTCAGGTGGAAACAAAACAATTGTTTTTCATTTTGATTTCAGCTAGGTTGCCAACTAAAATTCAGTTGTGAAACATGTGTTTCAATAGTGTAATTCACTGAAATACAATTGTGATAACGTTAAACAATTGTGTAAGCAATTGAAAAACAATTTGTGGTAGTGGAATTGTTTTGTTTCCACCAGAGTAGCATCGTCTCAGGTGGAAACAAAACAATTGTGTTCCGGTAACACAGTTGTTTTTTCAGCTGAATTTCAGTTGTGGGTGTGAAAACACAATTGTTTTTCACTTCCACAATTGTTTTTCGGTTGCTACACAATTGTGTTCCACTTCCACAATTGTGTTTCACTTGCCTACACACTTGTGTTCCGCTAGCACAATTGTTTTTCAGTGGTTTACACAACTGAAACACTTTTGTGATAACTGAAATTCAGCTAAAAACACAGCTGAATTCAAAATGAAAAACAATTGTGTTGTTTCCACCTGAGCGTAGCGTCCGGAGTTGAGAGCTCTTTTTCATGCGTTTCGCTCGTATGTATAGTTTGGTCACATAGGTATCCTCAGGTCAAAAAAGTCAAAAAAAGCTCTTCGTGCCTGTGTTTTTGCTTTATATATGTAAAATCAGGTCTCTGAAACATAAACGAAGGCACTTCAAGCTATATAGACGGCTCTTTCAAAAATATCTGCTTGCAAACTAGAAATACTCAAATAATGTGTTATGCAGAGTCTATGAGCATTGATCCGGCATTTGTGAACTATAAACATAATTGGCGGCCTCTAAGCGTAGGGCTAATACAGAAAATAAAAAAATAAAACATCATAACAAAGCAAAGTTAAGCGTTGAAACCGTTGCACAACCAAACTACAAACTACTTCGGCTCAGTGATAGCACAGAGCCGAAATTGGAAAATGGATGAATTGTGATGAAAGAGGCCATATTCTAGACCAATATTGAAAGCGAAGTTTTTTCACTATGGTCTCATTTTGCTTTTGTGGGTCGCACTTTTTTAGCTCATGTGAATGTGGAATAAAGATTAAAGACTTTTTTAAACTATCCTAGGCTATAGCCCAAGCGTTGTTCTTTACTACTTGACTTTGGAAATATGACGTTATACTTGGGAAAGACATGTTGTTTGGGCGATCTTTGAACAGGACACAGAAAACAGCAAAATTATCATTACGAATTTGCCCAAAATGCCCTTGTATGTTCTCGGTTTTTGTGATTCTAGTGTTATTACGTGCGATTCAATCCATTTTAAACCAGTACAACCCTGTATCGACGCATTTATTGCAGAGAACCGCCCTTTTTTTCCAAAACGCAAAAGGTGGGGTGAAAAAGCTCAATTTTTTTTCTGACGAGGTTGTTTGAGATGCTTCCAGTTGTGAGGCATTGATAAGCTCGAAAGAATGAGGCACAGCTTCTAGGATCTCCGAATGCTGTTTTGAATGCTCAGGAAAAGATAATTATCATATAAAAATAAAAACAATATTAGTGTTTTCACATTAGTGCAATGTCATTTCACAGGCACATGAAATCATGACAGAACGCATGCTCTAATTGTAAGGAACGTTAATTATGGCAGTATCAGAGAAGGGGGAGGGGGGGGGTAAAATTTTTCCCACGGTCTCCAGGATGGTGGGGAGGGGTGAAATTTGGGTCCGGCCCTGTATAAAAAAATTCTCTGATTTATTGGTATATAAAACAGAAAGGTGACACAGCGAACACGTGTCGCGTATGTGTTGCGGCTGCAGTCTGCGCAGCCAAAACGCTTATCGTCGAGAAACACAAAATGCATCAAATGGCTCTTATTTTAACTTTTTATATTATTTTGGCTTTCCAATTTGTTGAAATCAATAAGACAAGAAGAATTGTTGTACTAAGCGTCAGCTTGCACCTCCCTAGGCAAATTTTTTATTTTTTTAAAAAAATTTTATAGTGCTTCAAACAAGGTAGTTAGTTGCTTAATTGTTTTAATTGATGTTAATTTCAGTTTTGAAGGTCGGTATTTCGACAGACGATATTATATGCCACTGTACTTCTTTTAATTGCCGCTACAATGATGTAAGTGCGTTTAAAGGGTATTTTTACTCCGACAATAGAGCCCTCGGTTCAAATACCGTAATCCTTCGAAAACCCCCATTCAAAATTGCGATATAAATGCTGGTGCAAAACGGTTATTTTACCTCTGTTGTCCAATAGACTCAGGACTCAAGTATGTTATTGTATGTGGCACTATAAACATACTGTAGAAATTTGGTTACGGTAGCTTCAAAACTGTTAAAATTAGTAAATTTCGCTTTAAAAAATTTGGCAGAAACCCCCTTACACCACGAATTCATATCTTGTAGCCACTGATGATAGAAAGTCGCAAGTGGAACATATGCAATACGCATACTTTAAATTACAGTAAGCTGGTAAACTACACAATCCGATGCTCTTTGCACATTATATCTCGCTGCTCATTGTAGATAGCGACTTGGTAGTTGAAGTTGAAAAAAAGCAAGAAAAGTTCCAACTCCGATGCACTGGTGTTACTTTCGAAAAAATTTTATACGAAAATCGCGTTGTTATGTTGTTGTTTCAGCTTCACACTTTGTTGGGATCGGAGTTTGCCAATCTTTGTCGCTTGCCTAAAGGAAGTGGTTCTTGCTACGTTACTGAACAAATTGACTACAACGATAATCGGAGAAAATTTGATTACGGGTTGGTTTTCTATTTCTGAGCCATCCTCACTAAGCCTAAGCTTAGACCAGTAATACTGTGTCCTGACTAAGCCAAAGCCAAAGCGGTTGGAGACACACGCTACAGAAGAGCAAATGCCCACGGGGTTCTTTCATTCTGATTCCTCCTCTCAAAAAACTTTTCCACTCTCTTATTGTTAATGGATGTGTTCTGCAATTGGCCATGCTAAACTGCCCCCGACAAGTGTGTACTTTTTGTGTTTTCAGCAAGTTATGATTGTTGGTTTTTTCTATCGTTTTATCGCCAGTTTTAGTGTTATTATGTTATAGATAATTCGTTTTTCATGTTGCAGATGCTACACTTACAAAAATAAACCTTCGGGGGAGTTGAGAGATGACAGCTCCAATTCTCTATTTTGCCTGAACTTTAAATATATTGGGGTTCATTGTTGCAAAGATCACATGTGCAATCTGCGCAAGGACCTCATTCCAGTGGTGAGTAATGTTTTATTTCTCAACATCATTTAGATTATATTCTCAAAATCAAGAAAGGTTTTACTAATATCTTTTGTAATGAAACGATATCTCTCATACCAAAAGTCTTCTTCACATTTTTCTTGCAGCATCCCACTGAACCTCTGCCACCTAGCGTATCATACACACGTTGGTGAGTCTTACTACTGCATATGGTTTCGTTGCAGCGTGAAATTAGCTTTCATGAAAACGAATAATTTAGACAATTGACGAAAAACAGGTGTCTTATGCTTTGTTTGCGATACAACAAAATAATCTGAAGAAATTTTTGTATTTTCATTTTTCAGAAAGATAAAACAAAATTTTGCCTTGCCTTTTGATCATTCGGATGTTGCTAAGCCAAGAGAATAAAACCAATTAGGGAGCAAATAGAAGCGTTTTGACAGTTTTCATAGAATTATGTAGGACACTTTTTTTCTACCTCACAAGGGAATGTCGCGAACTAAAGTCAACGTTTCGGGAAGGGAGATGTGCGGTTATACAGTGTTTTTGAACGGTGACTACGACCATCGACTTTGAAATTGCCAACGTTGCCTCTGGGAGCAACATTTTGGCCGCCAAAGTGGGCGCGAGTACTCAATTGACAGCGCATTCAGCGCTCGATTGCGTAATCACTATCTTATTGTTGCGCGCCGCTACGAGACATCGTGGTGTAGCGGTGCGCGTGCTACGTATACAAGCAGGAGGTCCGGGTTCGAATTTTTTTGTACACCATTACTTTTGCAGATGCTACATAGGACAATGTTTTACATCGCACAACGGAAAAACAATTTAAGTTTATGTCAAAGTTAAACTTGTCATATGCAGCACCTGCAAAAAGCAATGGTGTACAAAATAATTCGAACCCCGGACCTCCTGCATGCATACGCAGCACGCACATCGCTACACCACGATGTCCTGTGGTGGCTGGCAACAATAAGATAGTGATTACGCAATCGAGCACTGTCAATTGGGTGCCCGCGTCAACTTTGGCGGCCAAAATGTGGTTCTCAGAGGCAACGTTGGCAATTTTAAAGTCGGCGATCGTAATCACCGTTCAAAACACTGTATAGCTGCACATCTCCCTTCCCAAAACGTTGACCTTAGTTCGCGATAATACCTTGTCACAAGAAAATGAGTCTGCTCATACCACATTTTAAATTCACCCCTCTTATATGATATGAAGTGCCCCCAGTGAAAGAAGTTTTCTCCCTGTGGAGAAGACACTGTTGATGAATTGCTCGCCTTTCCCGCTGTATGTACAATAGGGGCACGCGATAATCGTTTATTGTGCGATTGACAAGATATGATGAATACGTAATTACATCACTGGGGATATTTTAATAGAGCATGCGAGAGAGTAATGCATAGTGAGGAAAGTTACATACTGACTGTGAGATACAATAATGCATAACAAAGGACAAAGGGTGGCGGAGTTGAACTCGATTTGGAGTAGTAAATAATTCACCTTATTTTGGTAGTGAAAAAGGCCAAAAACACTCAGCAATGAGGTTGAGCCCAAATCGAGTTCAACTCAATGTTGGCCGCACTTCATAACATATGGTGTAAAATTTTATGTTCATATACATGTATTGGGAAAGACTTCTAGTTCCATTTTTGTTAAAGAGAATAAGTGGATATGAACACGATATGGGGTGAAAATTTGGCGGCACCCTCAAACAATGTAATTTCCACTATCGAATTTGACGTATTTTGGCACCGATCTTGCGATCTTGAAGGGATACAGTAAAGATCGTGGACCTATTTGAAAGCCAAAGCATTGCTGTGAACAAGTAATAAATGACCAACCTTATTTTATCTAGAAGAAAAGGCCACAAACACTCAGCAATGAAGTTGACCTTAGTTCAGCCCATTGTATGGGCACTTCATCACACGGTGTAAAATTTGCAATTCAGATATATGTTATATGATTGAGACCGAAATAAAATAGGTGGTCTCTGGAATAGAATAATTTCCAAAAATTGCGATAACAGTAAACATCGTATAAGTTGTTGTGGAATTTGGCCTCGAAACTTCATGTTCCTGGTAGTACTTGCTCTTGCGAGTACAACACAACGCGCTTTTCCTTTTTGAATTTGATAAAGAACAAAAGAAGTTTTTTCTGTCCCATAGTTAAGAAGCTTCAAATAAACGTATTTCGTTCAAATTAAAAGCAAAAGCTGTGCGACTTGTTGTATAATTCTTCTAAACAAGTGTATATTGCAGGGTAAAAGTATCAGGGTTTAAAAAATTTGTTCCTAGTACTACTGGTGAATGGGCACTGATCGCCCCTTGCAGAGAACGTGTCATATGACGATGCCTTTTGGAATATGCTACAAATTGGATGGCAAAAATAAAACAAAGTCAAACTCTGGAAACATCATTTCTAATAAATTATCGCTTAGGGAGAAGTTGCTGATTGCCGTGGGTGTTTTGTCCATCGTTTTTGTCGTCTCTATCTGCCTGCTGTGCTTGCTTAAGAACTTTGTTCATTTAAAGTAAGTTTTTTTCTAGCGTTGTTCATTATTCTTATTAAATTTTACTTTTTATACAATCATGTTTGACTCTTTTTTTATTAAGAGTGGGCAAAAACTAAGATATGCTTGCCCATCCAATCGAAAACTGATTTTTCCATCCAGCCCAACCAGAGATTCATAAGCTAAGATGCGTCCAAAACGCATTCGTGTTTGATATCCATATTGATGTGCTATGTAACATATCTCATAATGCTATTTCCTTCAGGGATTGGTTCGCACGTTCGTCTAAGAAGAAGAGCATGTAAGATGTCTCTAATATTATTTAATTCTATAGATTCACTGGTAGAACAAGGCATTGTTTCTCTTAAAATTCGGCCAGCAGTATCTGCCCCGTCTCACGGCAGCTAGCAAACGTTTTGCGGGTCACCCCCCCCCCCTCTCCCACATTTGAATCTTAGAAGGGCATGTCATTGTCAGTTCAAAATATGAACTTTGAAGTTCTGGCTGTTTTCCAACTTTTCTCGCAGTGTTGTAATTCATCAAATGGTATGGGCTTTAATGTCAACGTATCCATGATAGCTTTTGAGAAACGAAAGCGATACATAAAACGTGCACTGGCATTATTGACCGCTTCTCACCACATCCCCCTCCCGCGTAGCGGTCGCGCGTGTGGTTGGAGCGGTCGCGAATGCATGGGGCGGTAGCACAGCAAGCCAAAATGAAAACTCTTTGAACTAAAAGGTGAAGCTAGGGCAAAAGCTACCGTAACTTGAAAATCTTGGCGATACATCAAGTCATTTAAATGTGATTTTTAGTTACAGTAAACTTATTGAAATTGGATGTGCATGTCTGTTCTAAAATTAACCTTTTTTTTGTAATTTAAAGCGTATTTTGGATACATTATCCTGCATAGTCACAGTACCCAACCGGATTTGAACTCCTCCTACGAAGGATTTGAACTCCTACTTAGCACAATTCACACGTTGCAGCACTGACGTTCGCTAACACCTGTCTGTACAATGTAGTGCATTTTCAACCTTGCATTCAGAGTGATTACCTTTTTATCTCGGTTACCACTCTGACACTGATACAAATGTTTTTATTCAATTGGTAACCAACACAGAATACATATTACAGGTAATAAATGGGGCAACCCTACGGGATAATCCGTAGGTTTCTTCGGGATATTTCGCTGACAACGGGCCAAGGTTTGACTGAAACCTGCAAGAACATTGTGTGATTGTAACGTACTTGTGAGGCTTCGTGAAGAATTTGGCCCGTCGTCCACTGTCCTGACTCGAAAACACTGAACAGTTACACATTGTTGATGCAAATCTCGCCAAACCACACAGGAGCTTCAAAAAGAAGGCTGTTGGTACATAAACAAGTAATAAATGTACAAAATAAGCAGATAACGAGTAAAAATAGGCCATAAGACACCAGCGTTTTGGTGACGTGGTAGAAAAATGCGCTCTTTTGGACCATGTACGGTAAGTCGGAACGAAAAAAAAGCTACAGGAATCACTGTGTGCCGCAAGACCCAGGCTCTTTGAATGCTTTTGTAGTTATTTGTCGGCTTCATTTTTCTTTCTATTGGTGGCTTGGTGTGCGGTAGGGTGGCTTGGTGTGCGGTAGACTGCAAAAGTGCCTACCAACTCTGAAAAAAGAAAATTTTTACCGGAATTCCACCAAAAACCCACCGGCGGTCCACCCAACAGACACCGAAAATTTCGGTAGCCAAAAATTCTGGAGGTGATGCCAAAAAATTCCGTTGGAGGCACCTCTTCGTCCTCGGAATCCCACCGGTGTCAATGGTGTTTAGTAGAAATTTACATACGATATTTCTGTTCTCCCACCATCTCCACTGAGGTTCCACCTAAAAGTTTGGTGGCACTTTTTACGAGCTAGGAATATGTTTGCCCGCCCCCGGAGTTCCACCAAAAGGTTTGGTGGTACTTCACTGCGCAAATGTGTCTGCGTATGTTCCGTTCGGTCCCAGAATTCCACCATGGGAGTGAGATTTATTTTTACTCGCCGTGTGTTTGTGAAAGTACTGTACTTCCAGGTCTAGTACTGATGATGCCCATCCTATGATTGCTTCTTCGGCCGACTATCCGCATCCTGACAACTTCGCAATTGGTAGGTTTACAAAATGTTTCTTATTCCGGGACGAGGATGACAAAGGAATGTCGTTCCCTCAGGCTCCGCTTTTGGGATGATTCATGGTGGGTACCGCAGAATGAATCGCACGTGGGATCCTTATCACGGTATTCAAGTCACTTTTTGCCAACAAAGTATAGATGCTACTGCACGGCGTCAAAGTTCGACCCCGGGAGAGCACTGGTCGCTTTGCGACTGTAATGTAGTTTTCTGACCAGCAAAGTACAAACATCGGCTTGACCAAACTGCATATAATAGAAAAAAAACTTGCCTAACATGAAAGTGGAAATTTCAAGCTCCACTTGCAAGCAACAAAGTTCTTACAATTGATGGTAATACGCATACTTGAAGGGTTCGATGCCACGCTGGTGCAATCTCTTTTGCAAGTTTTGTGTTGATCCAAATTCTTATAGCAGAATCCTTTGCCTGCGAAAGCGCCACACTGTCATTTCTCTGTGCTGTTGTTGGAATTTTAAGCCGTGATAAGGAATTTAAGTTCTACGCTATAAATTATCCCATAGTCCAAGCCCCCGAGACAACGACTTTGCATCCCGTGGATGCGGCATCCGTGATCCTAGAACAATGTTTGATTTAAACATTGTTCTAGGATCAGTTTTCCACTTCGGTTACGAATATTATTTACTGCCAAGAATACACTTGCCCATGTATGTTCGTGTCCTCTGACCTAACGAATGCATGGAAATATGTTAGAAGCAGGAAATGGCGATATTAGAAAAACATTATTGCTTTCAGCTGGAATCGTTCCCCAAAATGGATTAAGCTCACAGGAAGCGACCTTCTCAGACTCAAATTCTGGACGAAAAGCACCAGTTGCCCGAGAAGTTGTTCGTGAGACCAAAAAAGATAAAAAACGTGGCATCACTCCTCGTGATCTGATCGAAGGTCTTGAGAGTGCGACATTCAGCACTGGTGGCAGCGGAATAGGTGAGACAACGTTTTCACCGTATGTAGCTATCGCCAAAAGGACAATCATAAGTATGTCTTAAGCATCTCAGTTTTGAAAATGAATGTCGGCTTTGAGTGAATATCACTCGTGGATACAATTTTTTTACTTCATAATTTTCTGGTTAAAGAAGGAGTGAATTCATTATTTTGCGTGTACTGCTTGTGCTATGCTTTCAAATTTGCCTATGTCCACTACTGTCGCAGTAGAAAATGCGCCAATCTCTTAATTAGTACGTTTATGGGCATACCACCGCTTCCACGGAGCCGGCTCCCGTAAGATTGCACTTTTACCCCTCTTGAGCACATAAAGCACATTTTTTACCCCGCATATTTGAACATGTTCTACATTTTAATGTGTTTTACCCCTCCTTAACATACGCAAATCACTACTATGCCCCTCCTCTGGGACAGTTGGCTCCAATTGAAGCATAGCTATGGTTATGGGTTATGACCATGACGTTGGCATTGTCAAAACAGAAAACCGTTTGAATTTCTTTAAAAATGCAAAGAAATGGGTGATTTGTTTTAGCACAGCAACAGTTTTCTCAAGGCGGATTAAGATTACAGAAAGAGAAACAAAGAAAGGAAAAGCGATAATTATAATTTTTTAAATTGCAAAAACAATCGCAGCAATGAAGCATCGAACTCGTGGCCGGCCATCATATTACCGCATTACTATGTGAAAAAAAATCCATAATTAACATTTTTAGTTATTTCAAACAATCGCCATCCTAAAATAACATCTACCATAACTTGCAAAAATGTTTGTTACTTTCGGGATTCGAACCCACGACCCCCGATTATGGTCTATTTCAGACCAATTAACGTGACATAAACAAAGTTAATTTTTTATTGTAAGTTTTCAAACAACCTATCGTTTGACGTATAGTGTACCAGTTTGAAGGGTCTAAGGCACTCATACTCAGCCCCAGACCATCATGTTACTACTCCATTGTACTGTATAATGACTAATGCTAAGCAAATTATCACTTTTTGGTCAGTTTGAGTTATCCCCACCAGAGCTGGGACTTTTTTTTGTTTTTTGGGGTCCGACCAAAAAAAATTTTTGTTTGGAATTTTTTGTTTGGGGTGACCCAAAAACCCAAAAAATAATTTTATCAAATTATGACCGAAAATTCGAGATTTAGGGTCCCTATTTGTTCACATAGCTTTAATTTTCAACATTTTTTTGCTTCACACACCTAATCGTGCTCATTTCACTCCCTTTTGACCGCTACAGCGAGGTTTATTCATTATTCGAAGAATACATGCAAAATTTGCTCACACTTTTCGCCTGTTTTGCAAAATTTTAGTACAGGAGAACTTTGTTTTGTTTTTTGGGGTTTTTTTGTTTGGGTTTTCCGTTTTTTAGTTATTTTTTGTACAAAAAATTTTTTGGGTCGGAATTATTTTTTGTTCCAGCCCTGATCCCCACCTCAGAAGATAAGCTAGCGAAGCCAGCAAAAATGTTTGTTGCTTTTGGCGTTCAAACCCGCGACCCCCGATTACTGTCTATTTCAGACCAGTTAACGTATGTCATGAAATATGTATCAGAAAGTTATTCTCCGTAAGATGAATTTTCGAACGACCTATCATTCATCCATACAGTACCAGTGTGAATACTGGTAGGCTCCCTTCAAAGTCGTCATGGACACAAAATTTTATTTCTAGATCTTGCCAAACCTGCGTATAGAGTCACAAATTCAAAATTAGCCCAATCGGTTGATATTGAAAACTCTAATCTTTGATATAGTGAAAAGAAGTCCAAAAAATACCAAAAACCATGTTTTTTTACCTTACAACTTTGTATATATAATGGTCGGATCATAGGCAGAGGTGTGCGTTAAATATGTTTTCGTTAAATTGTTAAATCGTTAAATTAACGGGGGAAAATTCCCGTTAAATTCGCGAAATCCGTTAATATTTTGTACTATTGTCATTAATATGCTTTGGATGCTTTTCATATGGAAAGCGATAAAAAATCGTTCATATGTAACAAATTTTTGTTTTTTTAAATTTTGATTTGTTACATATGAACGATTTTATGGCCAAAATAGTGTTTAAAAAAAGATTTTTAAGGCATTTTGGGTAATTGTTTAATTTTGTCTTTTTTTCAATTTTTATGCAGTTCTTTTTTTCAGTTTTCATTCTATGGCAAAAAAAGTTTTTATTAGAGAGAGCATCAAAAATGCTTTATCAAAATCCGGACTACGTTACTGATTTTTGTACTTTATAAAATTCTGTGTGTTTTTTTTAAATATTGAAACCAGTCATTAAGATGACACGAATTTTTTGGTAGCATTTTGGCCATCCTGGTACCGCGATATTATTGCTGAAATATCTTCCACAATTATTCTGCTATAGAATGCCAGAAAAAAAAAATTTTTTTTATGGAAGCCAACAATTTACCTACAACAATAAATTCCGAACTAGCGCCCAACAATTCGTTCGTTTCGCTCTATATTCCAATTTGTTAACGATTTGCAGGTTTTGCTGAAATTCAAATGTCATGAAAATTTTTCCAGTTTGGTTACCCATTATTATCATTGTTTTACTTCTTCTAGTCTTCCCACATAACACGCAACGCTTGTTAGAAAATGGGACAATTTTGGCATTTAGGCCTCGAAGTCGAAAGGTGCAAAACCTGCGCTTTCGAAATAGTTTTGAACATTATTGTTCAATTCAGAGCCGACGTTGATACTCTATGCTTAATGTACCGCTTGTCAGAACAACAACATAGTTCAACTCGTTTCCCCCCACCATACACATATTTTAAACCACAAATCATTGTACTTCCCTGCTTCACACGCAAATTATTATACGTCCCCCCTTCACACGCACCGATAAAAATTATACAAAAGTGGTGAAGCGGTGACGTACAATAATTTTCTGGTATTCGAACTAATTTGTGTCTTTAAACATTTGCATATTGGAGAAAATTAGTAGAACTATGTTGTTGTTCTGACAAGCGGTACATTAAGCATAAAGCATCAACGATTCTTCTTGTCGAGTGCTGAGCTGAGCGGCTGCGTTCTGTCTCTCTCTCGCAAGAAGTTTCCGTCCAGTGAATCGGTCGCGCGACTTGGACGTAGCTGAGATATGATGGCAGCCCAGTTCCATCTGCTGACCATGAATGTCCGGACGATGGCATCGCCGGCCCGCCAACTGGAACTCGACACCGCCCTCAGCAAGATCAAATGGGATGTGGTGGGTTGCACTGAGGCGCGTATTACAGGCAAAGGGTCGTTCTCCCTTCCGGTGTCGGGTGCAGTGTGCTTCCACAGCGGAGGGACCACTGGTCACCGCGGCGTGTCGATCATCATCCAGAAGTATCTGGTGCCGGACGCCGAGTTCCGAGGCGTGAATGACCGGGTAGCAAGCTTGCACCTGAGGTCAAGGAAGCTGTTCGTGGTGGTGCTGTATGCACCTACATCCGCAGCGCCGGATTCCGAATATGAAAGGCTGATAGCCGAGGTGGAGATGGAAGTGCAAAGGGCCCCACGTGGCGTGAAAGTCATCCTGATGGGAGACGCAAACGGCAGAGTGAGCCGATGTGGAGGCAACGATCAGACGGTCGGCCC
>JACMIJ010001018.1:0-14166 GCA_014805365.1 Koerneria luziae
AAATTGAAAAGCACCGTTTATATAGATGTTTGTGTGCGAATATGTGTTTGTTCAGTGTTTCTAGTAGCAGCCAAATATAATGCGTAGAACAAACGATAACTTAGATCGTTCGTTGGACAAAGCAAATTTTAAAACTTAATAAGTTGTAAAATTTAATATATATAAATAATTATTAAATTAACTTAGTAAATTATTAAATTAAATTAACTTAAAAAATATTTTTCAAATATACCTCCAACGTGTTCCCGGATGAACTTGAGCAGCAGGACGCCGTCCGGATGCAGGCACTCGTGCACGAATCGCGCCTCGTCGCTGCGTTTGTGATGGTTCTGGAAATGACTTGGATTATTCTTATTCTAATTTTTATATAACAATTATACATTATAGTTCGCACGTCTAGAAAACGTGTCCAACAAATGCAACTTCCTACCATAGCAAAAAGGTAGGGCGGAAAAGTTTTTCAAAAATGGGGGGGGGTGTACCTATGGGTCAATTTTCGCAGGAGGTGTCCAACATTTTCGGGTCTTTTACATAGGATCCATTACTAGACACCTATACTCCCTTGTCTGGGTTGATCGGCTTGATACAAAGTCACTCTGTGATCGCGATACACAGATATTGTGAGCGAATAAGGTTCCTCTATGTGCGCTTGGCCAAACATCTAGACCGTCCGAGTTTGGCTGGTTTGGATTATACATTATACATATTTTATAGCGATTTTAATATAAAACGTTGTCATTACCACAACGTTCATGCTCCACTAATTACTAAAATTTAGAACTTATCTGGTTGCTGTACTATAATCAGCAAGATATAATAAGTTAGCTAAATCACGCTCAATATTATACCACTAACCAAAACCAAGATGCGAGCAAACCTGCACATCACAGATACGGTAATAACTACCCTAGAGGATAAACTCTTATTGTACCGTACCTTCTTGGAGATGTGATCCAGGATGAGTTTGGCACGGAACGACGGAATCAGCATCATGAACATGTAGTAGCAGCAGTTGCAGAAGGTGAGGAAACCGACGAACATGAACCTGCAAGTAATGCGTTACACGCTGAGAATGAATACATCCTCAATTAAAGAGCATTCGCTACCAAAAGAATGCATTCAATAACTGCCCCCCCCCCCGTTAAGCTCTTTGTACTGCTGTAAATACTCTACAACACTATATAAGCAAATACCAATCGCCCAATCATTCCAATAGCATTCATCGGAAGTGTTTCATTTACAAATTTCTTATGACATAAACTTCACTTGTAAGGTTACACTGTAACTAATTCTAAGTTTGTATGGTAAAGTCATATTAGAAGGTAAAAGAAAATCTGACCAGAAGTAGAGGAAGAGATACAGCTTCTCGTTGATCATATTCATCATGATAACGCATTGCACCGTGTGACGATGCGTCTGGCCGAGTACGCGAACCTACACATCCGAGATTACGGTATCATAATTTGCATATTTACAAGGCACTAATTGCAAGGCGCAGCATGTATGCAAAAACGCCAGAAGTAATTACGAAAAAGGGTTGCGGTTACGTTGTAGCAACGTCACTTGGACCAGATCGTACACTGTTATTTCAACGGGAAGCGTCTAATACGGCACATGTTGCTACCACAAGTTAGACAGAAAAACAAAATTCAAGTTCAAAATGGTAGCTTGATTTCACCTTGAAATCGCAAAGAATGACTCGTGGGAACACTTCCGACTCCGCCCACTCCTCGCCTTGTAGAATCTTCGAGACAACCTGTAAATAAGCGACTTTTGAACGTGATAAGAGCTTCTGTATTTTACCAATTCATAATTCGCTAGACACGAAATCCATAAAAGACTGAATAAGTGACTATGTAGGCGAAATGAAACACAGCGCACCCATGTAGCCGCTCATGAAAGGTAGCATGCAAAATGGGCGTCATACCCACAGCTATGCTTCCGTTGGAACCGACTGTCCCAGAGGAGGGGTAAAGAATAGATTTACATTTGTAAAGGAGGGGTAAAGCACGTAAAAATGTATGAACTATTCAAATAGGCGGGGGTAAAATAACTTTTCGGTTCTCAAAAGGTGGGGCAAACGTGGCTGCCGGCTCCGTGCAAGCGGTGGTACGGTTATATTATACGTTCAAACTAATAAGCTCTACTATACCGACAAAACTAGTAAACTCTCCCAAGCCGATAAAAATGAGTAAGCTCACATCGTAGCCCCAGTTGAAGTACACTCCGCCGAGGAACTTGTTCATCAGATACATCTGGAGGAAGATGTTGAGCACGTAGAGACACTTCGTGAACAGATAGAGGTACATCGCGTTGTAGCCGGAACGAGCCGCCGTGCGCAGTCGCTGCAATACAATACATTATATAAGTAGTAAACTTCTCTGTTTCTTATGAACCTTAGGGAGTGGACGCCGGAAAGTACCACCTTTTCACTTTATGATTGTTTATGAATGCAAATGAACTATCCTGTGACCTCTTACACTGAGTAACTGTAAACTACTCTTACACTAGTAACTGTAGGTCACTGGAAAGCTCACTGGAAAGCTCACGGTAAACAGACCAGTTTACTACCGCGGCTGGTGGTCCTTGCGAGCATAACAAACAATCCGTGTGGTAAAAACCACGATAACAAATAAGTGCGTAAACTATAATCACGGGTACGAATTCCACATCCAGCTGCACTGGTAAACGTTGGTCATCCAACAAAAACAAACAAAAAAACTCTTGGACATACGGGATTGGCGGATCCGAACACGGACACGCCCTCCATGAACGACTTCGAGAGATCGTCGATGGCCTTCACTCGCTCCTCGCCGTGCAGATTCTTGCACGCCATCGCCTCGTCCAGGAACGAACGAGGGTTGATCGCTGAACAAAGAAAAGTGTATGTATTTTGGTCGCCAATGCTTTGAACAGTCAATATGAGTATTCTGTCCCAAGTGTACTCGGAGAGGATACTGTAGGTAATCTCATATTCAAAGCTTTTGTCAATTTTTTGTTTTGTTTGCTTAATAGCTACGATTGTAAGTACATACTATTGTTGAATATGAAAATGCTTTGTACTACAATATTCGTTCTGCACCTATTGCAATACAGCGGGCACGATTCCCAGTGACTTATTGTCAGTGCAAAAGGTCACTGGAAAGCTGATTGAAAACGAACGAGCTGACTACTGCAGCAGGTCACATAGCTGTCACGTTCCCAAGAATCTACCGCGGGACGATCCCATAAGCGCACAAAATCACTTGCGCACAAATTATAACTTGTCTCTGAAGCTAAATAGTAACTGTATTTCAGCATGAATCTCAAGCTATGCTCGAGTTATTATCATATACCAAAATGTATGTCGATTGGTTGCTTACTGACAGAAATATGAACTTGTGCGCTTATGATTTTTGCGCTTTTGGGATCGTCCCTCTACCGCAACCTACCGGTTTGCTTGTGCAGCATGTTCCAGAACCAGTTGGGCAGGTAGAAGAGTATGGCCTGGAGTGCCAGGACTACCGGCACCCATCGATAGTACGATAGCTGATCGTGACGCTCCGATCTGCAAGCAGAATGTGATTGAACGAAAAAATGCGTATGAGGGGCGGAGCCAAGAATAAGAACGGAGTGGATAAGAACCGCCTGATTGAGAACCGTCGGGCAAAGCATAATCAAATTGTTCAGGGTTGCTTCCTATCCAGGCGGTTGTTATATTGGGTGACGCCATACGAGGTAATACTGAACACGCACAACCAGGATCGCAATAACACTTCTTCGTGAAGCACAATACCTGTTACGCGTCAAATATCGTATTGTTCTAACAATGCATGAAGGCTCGACAGCTAATTTCTTATGGGTTATCGATGCTAAAACAAGAAAAACTTTCGCTAGCTCTGTGCTGTGTATCCACGTAACAGTTGACCACTCAAGACATAAATAAAATACATAAAGCTTACAAAAACTATACAAATAAACATCTCAAAATATTACAATCATTTATCAATTGGTTCAAATATCACATACTCTGGTGGCAACTCGTCGGCCGAATCGACAAAGTACGAATTTGCGATGAAACAGTACGATTCCGTGTACTTCTCCCATCCGCCTGAAAAAAATCAATATATTACCGTACCGGCAAGTGGTACAAAAATTTGCTTAAATAAAGCAAACCACTCCTGAATCAATGCCTCGTAGCCTGCAGGGCAGTCCCGAGGATGCTGGGAAGCTGAATTTCATACAAAAAGCCCCCTCAAAACCGTACCTACAGCGTTTCAGCAACACCATATTATCTAACAATATTCATAATCTTCGATTCCAACACTGACTTCTCAATGTTCATGTTACGTATGACGTATGAGCACACTGGGAACAGAGGAGATTAACTGTATGCATCTTCGCGTACCTCTGAACTCGTTGGGCACCCAGCACTGGATGGGCGATCCGAAGTACTGCTTGGCGCTGATCATGAATGCGAAGAAGGCGAGGATCATCGAGGTCAGGTAGTAGTTCAACCAGTCCACGCTGTCCGCGACCTGCAATCATACGAACTAATAGTACAAGTATAGTAAAGTTAACGTACTCTTCCAAATGTTACAGTCTGATAGAGCTGTAACAATTGACCTAGCTCACTTAACATGGTATTAACGTGTTACGTTTCCACATTCTGGAAAACCATATTCTGGCTACGCACATCTTGGAGAGCTAGTGGGGTATCCGACGGTCTCAAACATGCGTATTATTTGTCAACGTGGGTGAAACCGTTGTTGTCATATGCCAATAAAGTACTGTAAACCGGCGGAACCACTCGCTGTGTTTGGCTATGCATGATATGCAATAAATGTAGCAACCACCAACGCTATACTAACAAGTAGCATTTCTCTCTCTTACTGTTTTGTTTAGTTACTTAAATTACTTAAAACTATTTCTTCTTTGTTATATAATTTTTACACTTTGTTCTGTATCATCTGCATTAAAGTCAAAGATTTCGCAACCCAATAAAAATCCAAAAAATTTTAAAAAAAATAACGGTTCAAGCAACTGACCTTCTGTACTTTGAGTACTTTATCGAAGTATTTGTCTATGAATGGAATCCCTAACATGATTCCTGAAATACAGTAATAAAGTAATAAGTACAAATATAATAGTTAAACAAAACACGCATAACGATAACACGGTAGCGCACAGTACAGTAACTCTCGCCGCGGGACCAAAAGGGTGTTCAAATAGCACAGTAGGCTTTAAAAAAATAAGATTTAAAAGTCCATATTTTCAGTTACAATCAGAATATTGTTGATCCTTTACGTACAGCCAGCCAGAACGTAGGCACGAGACCCAGACAGAGCAATCATTGGCCAATCGCGATTTCTCATTGTGAAAGCAACTATTGTCGAGGAATGATTGGCTATCACAGAGCAATCAAAAGCGATTACTAATCACACGGATGACTTCAATACAAAAATAACACTTCTCACAATCAGACAATCTATAAGCCGACGAAGAAATTGAGAGATCACCAGAACCAATGTTCAAGATTATACGAACACAAGATGGAGAAACAATATTACTTACTTGCTTCAGCAATCTTCGTTACAATCCACAGTTCAAGCAGAACTAATCACAACAAAAACCTCACAAAAGCACTGCAGAATAGCAAGATAAACTCAAATTCACAGAATCCGTTATGAATGGAGTGAATGAACATAACAATCGCTTGAAACCCAAAAGTGCCATTGAGCGGAGAGAGCCAAGCCGTCCCACCAATGGATTACCAACCCGTCCCCCCCCAATGGATTACCCCCCCCCCCCTGCGACAAGATGGGCGAACAGATGGTCCGCAATGGACAACGCGGCGCAGACGGGTTGAGAGGGTAAAAGGGCAGAGAGTGAGGAGAAAGAAGGGCAGAAAAAAACGGACCGTCTATTCCGGCCGGCAGACTGAGACTGAAGGCGGCCGCACCCTAGAACATTCCCTATTCACAACAACAGAAAAAACCAGAGGTTAGACTCCAGACAGACAGACATTCTTACTGTAACTGTAACGATGTCTGTCTCTTTGTGTATAGGGGGACCCTATACACAAAGAAAAAAAATCTCATCCTATTAATAATAAGTAGCTATACTTGCTAACAAATTTAGTACTTACTCTCATTAACCATTACAACTAAACAAACAAGCACCCATACTTTTAAAAAAATCTAACAGTCACGAGCAACATCACACGTACCATGCCACAAAGCTTACAATGCGAACCGTTATGATTCATAGAATAAAACAATACTTTCCCAAAAACCACACATGGCAACATTGTTTCTTACAAGCGAATGGAAATGACAACCTAACAAAAACAAGATAGAACCGGAAGATCAGGAACTACAGTAATCCCGAATCCCAATAGCATGATAGGCGATGAAACCTCACCATACCACCGCTTCCACGGAGCGGCGTCCATTTTTACCCCACCTTTTTGGACCAAAAAGTTTATTTTACCCCTCCTATTTGAATTTTTTACACTTTTACGTGCTTTACCCCTCCTTTACAAATGCAAATCTACACTTAAACCCACCTCTGGGACAGTCGGTTCCAACGGAAGCATAGCTATTAACCTCACCCTGTGCTTTCTGCTTCCCATCAGGACCAAAATTGTACAAACGCCGGCTAATTTACGATGGACGCGCAGCGTGATTGCAACAATAAAAAGGAACGAAATGGGCATAACCAGCAACTTCTATGCAACAGGGCAAGCATATGTTGAAAGGAGAACAACGCCAAGCCATTAGTACAGACAACAATCATACTGTAAAAGCCAACTTATTCAACGGATCCGGCTCCCACTTTTACTCCTCCATTTGAGCACCAAAACAATATCTTGGCCCTCATATTTAAACATTTTCTATGTATTTTACGAGTTGTATCCCTCTTTCACTCACGCAAATACCTACTTTGCTAGAAGCATCTAGAACTAGACTAGAAAGAAGCAAAGCTCGGCTAGATATTTATGTTACCCCTGCATGCCTCTACTACGGTAGTAAACTTCTCTGTTTCTTGTAAGCTTCCCTGTGACCCTTTACAGTAACTCAATGTAAAAGGTCATTGAAAGCTCACAAGGAACAGAGGAGTTTACTACAGCGGCTGACGGAAGTACACCTATGTTCACCGCTGTAATGCAGTAAGATAAAGTAAATAAAGTAAGATTTACTAAAGCAAGATGTCGGCTTTAACTAGGCTCAATATCCGAGCGTAGGGAAGGACCAAGACGGGCCAAGACGAGGGCGAGACCCACGGTCCCGGCTCGATGGTCGGGCAGGAGACGTTTAACCCCCTCGGGATTCCCTCGCTTACCTCCTTGCACTACCCCGAGCAGGTAGTGCTTCCACCGTGACAACGTCGCTCCTCTGCCACCAGAATCTCGACTCCATCCAACTCACAGCTTAAGTAGCTATACCTATAGGGGGCGGTCCTAGTGTGGGTGGGATGCCTTCCGGAAGAGCAAAGTACGTCGTCCAGTGGCTAATGGATTCTATGATATTTCGCAAGAATTATTTCGTAACATCCAAACACTTATTTCCCTTACAGTATACTACGTCTATATCTTCCTTGACATTATGTTACAAAAAATGAAGACTAGATTCTTCCCATCATTCTAAGGAAAATACATGTCTGTATTTTGCTTTTATACAGTAACCCTTAATCCATCAGCCACCGGACGGCATGCCATTCCCTTCCAGAAGGCTTTCCACCCATACAAGGTCCGCCTTTATAGGTAAGGCTACCTAAGCTGCAAGCTTAGCGCGGTCCAGATTCTGGTGGTACTCGAGGAGCGACGTTTGTCACGGAAGAAGCACTACCTGCCCAGGGTAGTTTTAGGTTAGCGAAGGGAATCTCCGAGGAGGGTTCCCCGTCTTCTGCCCGGCCATCCAGCCGGAGACGAAACTGTATATCTCGCCCTTCTCTTGGCCCAGCAGCACTCGTAAGCTCCGGTATTTCGGATGGGCCCCATTCTTAAAATGGGCAAGTTTCATATGCCATTAACTTGCCCATGTTCATTGTGAGTATGAAAAAGGGCAAGTTAATGGCATACGAACACTTGCCCACTTTCAGAACAAAGTCCATCCGAAATATAAGGGACTTCCCTGCGACGCTGCGCTCAGACATTGAGCCGGAATAGGGCCGGAATCTTACTGTATGTTAGAAAAAGGGCGCCGAACGGAAATCAGCAAAGATCAAAAAGGAAACACCCGCATGGCACTTCTGATACGGTAATGGGAAAACCCGCCAAATGCAAGACAGACTATTCTGGATCAAAGATGAAACAAAGTGCAAGAATAGGCATTTTCAGACCATGCGCGGCAAAAAAGAGCAAAAGATACTGCACGCATCACATTACCATACATCGACAACAATGTTATTGATAACGCCGGTCATTTTAAGATACCTTAACACTGGCAACACCCCGTTTATGAACCTAAACGTTTCAATAGGCACCCATTTTAGTGTCTACATGATAGGGGTCCTATTAGGGTCACACTGTTTCCAAACTATGAAAAAGTGACAAGTCGATGTATACACGGTACTGGTTAGCGGATTATAGGATCATATGATTACAGTATCTATAAACCACTTGCCTAAAGCACAAAATGACACCTGACATCAGCAGAAACAATAGTCCAAATAGCCATTACTCATGTCAGTTCAACATAAAAAAGTGTCTGTCGCAGCGAGAGACCACCCGGTTCATATGACAAATGACCAATCATTGTGCTGTTTCATCAACAGTAGAACAAAGCAATCAACAATCGAGGAACCAATAGTAAGTATACTTTCCCAAGCTTCTCTACAGTATATTCCCCTCTGGCAATAGTGCTTCGGATTATAACAACATAATAACACCCACCTTTCATCTAACTACCGTACTTCCCATATTGCAGTTATCTTCTTACATGATTATTATGGGTATTATAAAATCGTCGCCAGGACCCTCTATCATGAGGCATAGAAACGGGGTGTCTATAGAATACTTTAGCCGTGAAACGGGGTGCTGTAAATCTTAGGGTAGCCCAAAACGGGGTGCCCAGAGGTTACCAAGAACGTAGTTGCCGATGTATGGCCGGCATCCACTTTCACTAATCGTTTTGAGCAACCAAAGGATTTTTGTACTCTACTCTTCATGTTGGGATATCTTCTATAATACATTCTTACAAGCTTTACCTTTCTTTCACTAATCTACACTTCCTCCGGATCATACATCGACAACAACGTTATTGATAACACAGAGGCACCCTGTTTTGAGATACCTTTTCATTGGAAGCACCCTGTTATGGCACCTAGATTTGCAATAAGGCACCCCATTTCTGGAGTCTTACATTAGTGTCACCCCGTTTTGGAAAACTAGGAACATAACATGCCGATGTATGCTTCGGGTCAGTCGGCTCCGGCGGAAACAGAGCTACGATCACCACTATACGATTTGAAGACAAGAAGGCAAAGGTAAAAACCGTTCCACAATCTCATACATCATTCTTCCTCTCGTAATAATCATCGGGGGGGGGGATGTCCAGTGACCGAGAAGAAGAGGAACGCGGATGGCAAAGTGGATGGGAACAGGCAGACGGGGATGGGAAGGAGGGACAGATCGGGGAGGATGCGGCACCCATCGCAGAATGTACGATACGTTCACACAACTGACAACTGGAGGCATAGAGTAAAAAGGTAGTACTTTCCGGCGTCCACCTCCTAAGGTTTCATAGGTAAAATAGGTATAACCCCCATTAAAGACCGGAAAATTTTGGAAACCCCTCATGAAATTCGGTCACACGCCCTCCAACTTTTTTACCACCTATCTGCCCAATCTTCCTGGAATCCGAAATCTTGAAATCTAGCAGTTTCCTATAAGTCCAATGAAAATTTCCATTAGTTAGCAGAAACGTGGGCAGTTTCAACGCGCTCACGGTATCCGGGGTTTGCTACAAGACATCCCATCCTTAGCAGGGAGGATCATTTTGCTACGTAACTCTATATTTCCCACAAGTTAAGTACCCTTCTCAAGCAGCACCTTATACTAAACGATTACCCCAAAAATTAAATAAAAAATACGGAAGCATGATTTGCTGATGGATTATATGTTCAGAGGCCCCGGCCAATGTCGTACAGAACAAGAGAACACACCTGCAACTGTGCTGCAACAGCTAGCATATAATTAACATCCAGTCACTGGTAACACAATAATATACCATGCCACCTAATCTACAACACTTCACCCGTGCACCCTCCTCACTCATTCAAGAAGGCTCTCCACCACCTCATCCATATGGAATATTCCAGTGAAAGAGTACCCCCGGGGAACAACCAATGATGGTCAAGCGCATAACAAAACAATCCACAGAAACAGAACGCCACAATAGACATGGTTGCGAGCACGTAAGAACTGCGGGAAAACGAATACGCTAAGCTCGGGAGCTTAGTTCGAGCAGCCAAAAGGAAGCTTCGGAGCTCCGAAGCGAGCCCCCAGAGGCCCGTAGGGGAGGGGGGCGAATGACGCCGGCGAAACACTAGAGCGTGAAGCAGCTCTAGTCTACAGCAAGAGAAAGTCACAATAAACATGGTTGCGAGACCGTAAGAACTGCGAGAAAACGAATATCCTAAGCTCGGGAGCTTAGTTTGAGAAGCCAAAGGTGGAAGCATATGGGCCTATGTTAGTTACCCGGTTCGAGCCACCAAAGGCAACGAACTTCAGAACCTTCGAAGCGAACCACAAAGGCCCTGAGGGCGGAAGCAAATGCCGCCCGCGAGACGCTAGGGCAGCGAAGCAGCATTAGTCTACAGCAAAAGAACGCCACAATAAACATCCCGTCCTATAGCATAAGCACAGAATCAACAGTAAGGCGAGAGGGCTAAGATGCCTCGGCACTCCTTCTCTTATGTGTCAGAATAGGAGAGAGAGGGAGAGAGAGAGTGCCACTGACCTGTCGAAGGTCCCCGCCCATTATCCCTCTTTTCTTATCGTAATCATCTTTTTTGAAGGATCAACGACTACTTAAAGCAAGCAGGAAACAATCATCAACGTGTTATGTTTTACAGACCATCCCACAAAAGCAGTAACAGGTCGCTTATCCACATTTGCGTTATCACCAAAATCGGTTAACTGAAGAACCAATATCACCAACGTAACGATCACGAAACTCTTCAGTAGCCAGGGCGCACGAGAAAATACGAATAGAAGACAAGCAAGCCACAATAGATAACGACTAGCCAAGGTGCCTCTCACAAGTCCATGTAACTGAGAAACACAACAGTAGCAGGAGTCGAACAGAAACAACGTTGCACCCAGCAGCTTCCAGCTCACACACAGAACAAACTGTCAGGGTGTCCATTACAGATCGACGACACGCAAGAAGACAAGAAGCCGGCACGCGATCAACTCAAAAAGTTCCCCCATGTGAAAACCAATGGAATTATTAATAAAGTAAATAATTAGTATAATAGAACAACACAGCTACTCTGCATCAACTATCAACTATTGTTTATTATCGCGAGAAAATCACGCAAAAAAGTTGAAATTTCAAGAGCTGCTTACACTCTGATTGCAAGAAATCAGCGCTTGAGAGCTCAAAACTCAGAGCAACCCTACCAAAAACAATAGCTACCATTATCACTAGCGCGAAAAGAAATGGCCAGCATAATGCCGGCGTCTTTCAAGCCGTGCTGCAAATGAGAGCTAATGGAGGGCGGTGGGCTCCATTAGGCGCGATATCCATGTTTCTTTTTCTTCATACGCCCACGGGCACTTACATTAGGTGGAAAAGACATCATTAACAGATTGATATGATAACTTATCATTGACATGTTGTGACAAACGTTGTTTGTGTTTGGTGGAAAGTGCTCGACTTCGCAAAGCCAAAAAAAGTGTACATTGAAAGTCACTATCTTGGTATCAATAAGTATTACTGCGATGTACCCAGTAACCTTTGTGATAAATAAATATTCATAACGAATGCTCATTGGCTTACCGTTTAGCATTGATTACCGTTACCGTTAGTGATTAGGATTACCACAAAAAAACTATTTCACAAGTAACAGTCATTAACTAAAGAAGTAGTGCTGTTTTTGTTCAAAATGCATATGGTCTGAACACGATCGTCTTGACCTTTAAACGTCAAATCACCGCACCTCCAATGCGCCAGCCTTATCGAACAACACTTTTGATAACGATAACGCTCCAATACGGCCAGGTTCGTCACATCAAAAATGCACGAATAACTTTTTGCAGCGCACTTTCCATTTTCCACAACATGCTGCTACCGCCAGTCTACGGTACCTAATTTGCATATGACTACAAGTCACAAGAACAATGCGAAATGCAAATTTCAAACTGGCGGAAGTTTTACTCTACCTCAACATGACGCGATTTCATTACAACTTGCACAGTATAAAGCCATGCAAGTTGCCTACAGTAACAAACAGCTGATTCCGTTACTGCCCACACAACTTCCACCGGTCTACAGCGCTCAATTTGCATGCAACAGGCTTCAATGTACGAGAACAAACAGATTATGTTAATTTGAGACCGGCAAAAGTTTCACAGTCTCAGCAGGAACTGATACGATAATGATCAAAACACAAGAATCAGTATGGTTGCGAACAATCCACGCTATAACTGTCCCAGACAGTGCGACGCCCCATTGACACCTTCCATCACGATCTCGCTCTTCGTCTGATTGATGGTTTTCATTCAGGCAGAACATGACGAAATGTGCCGGCCATCTGTCCAAAACATTCTTTGACTATGGTTTCCAAAACGCGACACAAAAGGCATGGACAAAACCATCGACACTACAGTAACTCGTTGTTAAACCCGCATTTTGTGTTAGCAAGGGCAAAATGAGAATACTTCCTACCCAAAATATCTTGGCCAGTAATATAGTCAATGTAAATGAGCCGAAACTGTTGAAAACCTCCCTATGAAATTCGGTCCCTAGGTACGCCCTGCTACAAATTTTGGCTACTTTCCACTCTACATTTTTATTCTATGTTCACTGTTTACAATTGAGGCCAATAATCGACATGACGGATCAACCCTCCCCCCACAATAAAGGTACTAAGATGGATGACGACACATCCAGGAAAGATCTGTTCTCTTCTGTCATTCGAATGAGACCATCTGCCAAGAGATATCTCGTCATTTGTTCCATCTCCGTCTCTCTCTCCCCCTGAGATCCAGTGATGATTATATAATTGTCCGGAACGGATGTAAACACCCATAACAACATGATCGTTCATTTCTTGCACGGATCACTTAAGTTCATTATTTAATTTTGGGCAGCTTTATGAACTTGAAAAGACGGTGATTATGGTATTTCAAGTCTTCAAAGCAGACAATTTAAAAGGAGTGGTAAAATAGGCAGTTTATACTATGAAAGAGGGGTAAAGCACACAAAAATGTAGAAAAAAGTCCAAATTTGAAGGGTAAAATAACCCTTTGTTGCTGAAAAAGTGGGAGCCGGTTCCGCTAAAGCGGTGGTATGTCTCAAGTTCAATCTCACTGTGCCTCATAGAATCTGCCTTGCAGCTCCACCATAGATAGACAGACCAAACACAAACGCGCTTACATCCCGTATACTACACGGACCATAAAAAACCCATAGCCACCAGCCTATTGTAACAATAAGCTTCCGGGCTCTTTCGGCAGCACAAAAAAAGAGAGCCTCGTCCATATTACAAACGGGCAGCATCAACCCGGGCCATCTTGGCGTGCAATGATCCTCCTTGGATGGCCTCTCAAAGGCCACTTTGCCGGGACGAGATAATTCCCCGTCATATGTGATCGGGGCGCTGGCTGAGCTGGAGAACGATCTGTGCCAACCGATAGTAATGAACGTACATAGCCAACTTCCTCTATTTCAATATTGGGACCTTCCTTCCTCCTCCTAAGCCAGAAACGGGGTGCCTATTCTATAATATAATAAATGTTGGCTATCTAACGGTGTGCTTCTAAGCATAAAAGCTTGTGCCCAAGCGTTTTCAACGATGCTCAACGCACAAGAACATCACGTCAGCCTCATTGCAAGAAGCTATTCCACAGGAGCGAGAAGCGTTCCTCCTTCGTCTGGGACGATCTCGGTTCTCATTCAAAGAACGACTATCCCCTTCCATCCACCGCTCCCTCTGCCTGACCTGGTCAACAAAAGC
>JACMIJ010001019.1:0-14164 GCA_014805365.1 Koerneria luziae
AATGCTTGCAAGCAATACAAGCAGATTGCAAACTGATTCTTACAACGGGCTAGAAAATGTGTATTGGGAAAGTGTCAAACATGCACTAGTAACGACAAACACATGCAAGGTTAGTGCAGCAAGTTGCATACTCCTATAAAGGGGAAGTAAATCCTATGCTCCAATATCAGGCTGCTGACTGTACACACACAACTCTTTACCGTTTTTCAAGCAGTAAAGCTGCTATTCATAGCGAACAATTTGACCAGGGTAGCAAATGTGACACTGTTTCGACAGTCGCATATTTGTACAGAACGGAACCGGGTATACCAACAATTCGCCTCACAATTACGGTACACTTCTCAACACCAAACTGTTCCTTGTAAACTTTCGGCATAACGTCCAAAAATTGTGGTTGCGCAAAAAAAGGAACTCTTTTGACAAATATTCCGCACAATATCATGCCGAAAGTTCATACCTCGAAGAAACTTACATTTGAGCATTATCTGGATTTGCAAGATATCTAGAAAGCACGAATAACACAAGAAACAAACAAGTATTATAGTTATACATGGTGGACAAGAACCTTGTAAATCCGTGTTAAAGGGGGCCGGAAACCGCCAGTTTTCCGAAGAATTTGCTTATGTGTATTCCCTGAACACAAAAGTGGCGGGTTAATATAACACTTGTTATGAACACATCTTTTGTCGAATGAAATGACGGTTACCGGCCTCCTTTAAGCAAGTAGTTAAAACTGAAGTTACTCATTAACTTACTACTACATAGACTACCGTAACATAACAGTGAAATCTGACATAGCTCGGTATTCCACTACTTGTAAGATACCAAGTGCATTCGCGAAACTTTCATGCTTTGCCGTGAAAGAACGCATGCTTGCCAAGGTGGACAGAAACATACATAGACACTCCTGTTACCGTAAATATCCAACCAAGTAGTAAACGGTAATGTAAAACAACATAAATTATAGTACAAAGATCAAGGTTCAAATCACATACTTCTCGAGTACTCCGGGATCGAGATGAGCGGCCACTTTTTGGCTGCTCAGTCGAAGAACACGAAGGTTGGCCGAGAGGGCATGGTACAGCTCGCAGGTGAATGCCACCAGTGGAACCTCGGGCGTTGCCGGTACAACGGCGATCGTGTGCAGGTTCTGTAAGTTACAGACTGTAACATTATAATACTCTGTAGCACAATAACATAATATTCATAAATACAATATGCCTATAGAAAAATTGACTACAACAACTACAACACTTTAATCACGTTATCGCAAATGTGTCTAGAATATACTTCAGTTACGGAATGAGTTGGCTACCGCGTTAAGTTACCCAAAACGGAGTGCACAGACGCTATTAATAGCGGGTGTTCCCACAGCATGATATTCTTGGCAGAACTAACTACTTATTCGACTCACTAGTTCACCTTAAAGGAGGCAAGAAACCGTTGTTTTGTGTAAGCAGAATTGCGGGTATAAGCGACCCGCAACTTCTGTGAGGGGGGCAACTATATAAGGAAACAGTGATCTTTGCCTCCGAGGATTCACGGTTTCTGGCCCCCTTTAAAGAGAATTTGTTTATGTGTATTCCCTGAACACAACAGTGACAGGTCTATAGAACACTCGTTATGAACACATTTTGCGCGAATGAAATGATGGTTTCCGGCCTCCTCAAACTACGAGTAAACTCTCGATCCAACTGACTAGTAGGTTTAACTATGAGTTAACTCTCCCTCTCCCCAACTGACTAGTTAACTTCAACCACAAGTCAAGTCTCGATCAAGTTGACTTCAACCACGAGTAAACTCTCCATCCGACTGACTAGTAGGCTTTAATTACGAGTTAACTCTCTCTCTCTCCAACTGACAAGTTGACTTCAACCATAAGTTAACTCTCGATCCAACTGACTAGTCCACTTTAGCTACGAGCTAACTCTCGATCCAACCTTGATATGACTCATCGGATCGCCGGTGGCTCCCGACGAGTCGAATGTGGTTCGCATGGCCGCCGGCACGAATGGCGCACGTCGGTTGAACGACGAGTAGTACTGGCCGAGCAGTTGCACCAGACGGAAGCCGACCTGGAACACAGTGTAAGGATCAAGGATCAAGGGAATGGTAAAGATCAAATTCAAGGTAAGGTTAGGCAAGGATTTGAAGGATAAGGCGTTAAGGAGTTTGTAAGGCAAGGATAAAGTCAAGATAAAATTAACGGTAGAGGCAAAGGTAAATGTACAGGTCAGGATAAAAGTAAAGCTAAAAGTAACAATAAAAGCAATTGTAAAGATATGATAAAATGATCTTCATAGTACAGTAACCCAAAAAAGTGCTGCAGAAACGAACCTGCGGAAACTGCATCTTGATGAAGTTCATGAGTCCTTCGGGCACTCGAGCGAGTTGCGAGAATCGTACAGCCAGCACGGTTGTGTGGCGCGGCCGGTGCTGGAGTACCTCCATCTAAAATCGGAAGAAAATTATACAATGCACCAAACGATGAAAGAAGACTATTGAACTCTTTCCAGGCATCAAAACGATAGGAGAAATTGGGGAATTGGGGATTTTGGGGTATTGGTAGGGGAATTTCTTAATGGAAAAAGTTCTTACCATTCCGAGCATGTCTCCTCTTCCGAACTCCTCGATGACGGTCTTCTTCTCGACGGATCGGAGACGTCCCGACAACACAACGTACAAGGAGTCAGCCTGGTCACCCGCCCTTAAAGAAAGAAATGTACTCGTTGACTTTCTCTTTCCCCGGTGTTGGCACCACCGTACGTTATCACAGGACACTAACAAATAGCAATCTTTTTGTTTGGCTTGAAAGATCGAAAAAAGGCATAATTATAAATGAATGACACATTACAATACACTATTGGAATACTTGACTCCGTTCTGTACAAATATCCGACTGTCACAAAATAATCGTTTTTATTAGCGTATTCAAATTGTTCACTGTTCATAACACGTTCAAAACTTAGAGAACGCCATAGGATTGCGAAAAAATTTGAATACTTTAACAAATGTATGTAATTGGAAAGAACCCTAACAATAAGATATGGTTACACAGTGAGAGTCGGATATTTGTACGTACAGAGCGGAGTCAGGTATGCCAATAGTACCTCTCAAAAGAACCGTACGCTCCGAAAAGTAAATGATATCGAACTTCTGAAGTTTACTGAATTGTTCCATACCTGTACACAGCCTGACCGGAATCGACGAGCACCCAATCGAGGGCAAAGTCCACTCCACGGACGAATGGGGAGAGCCGACGAAGCACCGAGTGCGCCACTGGCAGATAGATCTTCGGGAACTCATCCAGCAACCTGAATGGACACTAACAAGTGAAAAAAATACATACTTTATACTTTATATCTATATATCACTATATCCTATAAGTGTTACTGCCCTATTACCAGTAACCTTGGCGATAAACGTATCCTATTCTATCCTAGAACAGAATCGCTATATATTTCATAACATGACACGCTGTATGCGGAGGAGAAACACACATAATGGACATTAAATATTATTTTAAAAAATAAATTAAAAATATAATTGAAAGATGTGTTAAAAACGCTTTAACACCATTTGCTGTTAATCGTGCATGTGTACATATGTCAACAAAAGTGTGTTTTTTTTGCAGCCGAAGGAAACATCAAACACAGCCACTACATTTGTTTTTCACAACTAACAGTTAAAGTAAAGTACACCCGATTCAAGGCATTATTGCCTGCGGGGCGGTAACCGAGGGAGCCGGGGCCGCTGTGGGGCATTTAAGTCCGGAGTGCCCACCTTTTCGCCAGACCGATTACTTTTTCGTGAAACTGTCACTACCAATTGCCGACCCCGGAGGGAAAGCGCCTTGGTTGGGCTGGGACGTAATCACCGGGGATCGAACCCGGGTCTCATGTATGATGTACATACTGGTTGGGCTAACAGTTAGTGCAGCTACTAAGCAGTCGGCACTCCGTCGAGCTCCGGTCGTGGAAGGAAAACAAAAAAAACTATAACTGTTGACATCTTATACAACGACATCTTCTAGAAGAGTTGAAGACCTGTGACTTTAAACCTTAGAAACAGATAAATATTATAAAGTTAAATATATAAAAAAAATATTTAAAAAAATATAAAGTTATATAAAATAATAAGCCACTGACTCATTGAAGCTGTTCTTGTCGATCACCGCTACCGTAACCTGGCTGCCGGCGCGTACCGTGTAGAACGACGGCTCTTGGGTCAGCATCTGCAGGCCACCTGCAAACGACCAACGTCAACTGTAAACTCCTCTGCTTTCAATCAGCTGTCCAGCGACCAATAACACTTACTCACCGTTAAAGTTCACTGGAAAATTCGTTGGAAACAGATGGGTTTATTACCAAAGCACCCAATCATTTTGGTCAAAGTCAATGCTATTTCAAGCTAAGACAAGTTTTTTGTATATATAAAACTAAATTTAATATAATACAACCGAAAATCGGCCAAATCTTCAAACGCACCAACAATCTCCCTCGGCAGCAGCGTGTCGATCCATCGGTCACTGTCCTCCTCATCCGGATTGTCATCATCCAACACCGAATCCTAAACGATCAAATATATTTGATAAAATAAAATAAAAATATTTTAAACTCTTACAAAAACAACAAACGTAATATAATATAATACTACGTATGCTCATATGTTTCCTTACCAGTGACCTTTTACAGTGACTCGGTGTAAAAGGTCACTGGGAAGCTCGCTGGAAACGGGGGTTTTTACTACCGATGCAGAAATATCTCACCTGCATCAACTTGAGACATCCACTCAGCAACAGATAGAGATGTTCCTCCTCGCTGCCTTGTTCGATCAGAATCGATCCCTCCGCATAGGTTTCGATTGATATCCGACCCTGAACATCAATGTTGCAACTTACAACAGTAAACAAGAATCGTCAAAACAAAATAAACTGTGAAAGGTACAAAAACAAGCACGAATTAACGAAAGTAACAGCAAAATTGATTTGTTTTACAAATAGCTCTCCACATTTTCAAATAGCTCTCGGAGTGTAAACTGCAGAACTTTCTGTGTATATGCAATCTATGCTACCGCGAAACACCTGCGCTGGTCTGACTTATCAAGCATGACAATGAAAACCTACAGTCTTTTGCATGGCGACAAACCGAGCGTAATAGTTTTTGTAAAATTTTATCGATGTTGTAACCCATATTTAAACGTCTCTCTCTCTCTCTCTCTCTCTCTCTCTCTCTCACTCTCTCTCACCCTCTCTATCTCTCACTCCCTCTCTCGCTCTCACCTCGAAGTGTTTCTCTCCACTCGGTCCCATGCCGACAGCCTCGGCGAACCACTTCCTCGCAATCGCCTTCATGTCTGGCGGATCTGTAAAAGAACAATCATAGAGTAAATTTACTTCTCTCTAACTTTAAAGGAGACCGGAAACCGTTATTTCATTCGCACAAAATGTGTTCATAACGAGTGCTTTATTGACCCGTCACTTTTGTGTTTATGGAATACACATAAGCTAATTCCTCGGTAAACTGACGGTTTCTGGCTCCCTTTAAAATGAAAAATCTTTAATTTTTACAAACCACTTAACCAAAACAATACATGCAATGTTATACACATGCACCGGAAAACGAAAGCTATTAGAAAAATGAAAGTACTAACAAAAGAAAGATCGGTCAGAGAGCAGACCTTTAGAGCTTTTTCCGGAAGGCAAAGGTAGGAAGGACAACCAGCTGCGCTCACTCTTCTCCTTGCCACCACATGCTGGCTGGTCACCTATGTACAAGCAATGGAAATGCTAGACGTTACACTGTTTAGTAAGGTTACCGGTTATTGGTTGTTATTGATTAGAAAGGTTGCCTTTCAGTAAGATTGTTGTAAAAGGGGAACTCTTCGAAACAAGAATCGCTTTTCTTATACACATTTACCACTCACATACGTTATGCCCACACTTCTGCCACGAGAAACAAACGGTTTCTAGCGAACTGAACAACGCTACTTTCTTCAAAACAACATGGAAAGGAGCATACATCGACAAGAAACGTTTACATATTTCGGAAACGGGGTGACACTCTAACGTAGGACGCCAAAACGGGGTGCCTCGAATGTTAAGATATCCAAAGATAGGATGCCCTGCGTAATCAATAACGTTGTTGTCGATGTATGGAAAGGAGGAGCAACACGCAAACGATGACAGGCATGCACAACACGGTACAGTGTAAGCAGCACAGTATGCATTTGCTTTTCCCCCCGACTATAGTATCATAACCTGATACATCCATACAAACTAACAATAAGATCAGTGTACTATGCAGAACAAGAATCAAGGCTTATTCGCCTGCGGGGGTTCCGGCTTTCTCGGGACCCCCCGCAGGCAATAAACCTTGATTCGGGAGAATCTTACTTTACTTTACTATGCAGTTAACTAAATACTTTCACAAAAGATCATAAATTCGAAAAAAAAGCTTGTAAGTACAGTATTACCATTCAGGGTGGTCTCGACGGTGCTCATTGCGCGACTGAACTTTGGTCGATTCGCCTGCGTCAGTTTCATCGACTGTCCCGAATTGTGCCTGGCACGATCCTCGAAGCGATTTTCGCGCTAAACCAAATCAATCAATACTTGATCTTTGATCTCAACTCAAAGTAGTGCACACTAACTGATCTCCCAGGAAGTAATATGAAACTACTATGTACAGTGCAAAAGCAAGCCTTTCAAGCACGGTTAAAGAAGAAAGTATTGGTCCAAAGAAATAATGGTGCTTTAAAATTCCCGCCCAGGCAACTTGGGACCCACCTGGAAGCGCACTGGTCGTACATACAGTAGCCATGTGCGACACGACCATTGCTCTAAGAGTTTCGTTATGCGCAAATACGTTCACAAATTCGTTGCAAAGGCAAAAAAAAACGGTCATGCATGTTAATCTCGTAAAACAGTATATAATATAAATGACTTTTTTTCGAAATGTGATCATTAACGTTCCCCCTCAGGTACTCGGCTACAATATGCACCGAGCACAAAAATTACATGTCACTGTATCAAGCTATTCCAAAACAACAAGCATACTCTCGAAATATGATCTTCGAACAAATCATTTAAAAGATCTAAATGCCATACTATTGCATTCAATCACAACATTCAATAATATCACAACAAGTCAAACCTAACATCCTAACCCTTATCAATTCAATTAATCATTACATTACATTAAACTAGTATTTTTGTAAGATTAGTAATAAAAGTAATAACCATACCGGTTTCATCAATTCACTGCTCAATCCCATATAGTGATGGAGTGTGGTCATCGTGACATGCAAGAGTCGGGTGACGACGATCTGGATCGGACGAATCCACGCTTGTGGATTCTGTTGATACGAGGCGATGAATGAGCTGATCTGGTATCTGAACAGATTAATGATATTTACTTACAAGTAACATACTTGTATTATACTATACAACACTAACTCACAAAATAGCATAATCTAACAATAAGATGAAAGATAAGAGATAAGAGTTACGTTGGCCATAAAAATACAGTAAACAATGAGAAACAGATGTCAACCAAGATACGAGGAGGCAGCAGTACCCCGATGTGCTTTGAATATGCCACTTTAAATTACGACAAACGAACTAGAAAACGTACTTGGCAACGCGGCAGGGTTCGGCCGCCTTCAGCGATACCGTACGCAGAATCGACTCGGATTGCTGCAATCGGGTAACATAATCAACCAAATTCGCCGATCAGCCTGTTACAAAAGAAAGCAAACATATTAAAATGTATGCTCTTCAACGATATACAACATGTAAACAAAGTAATAACGTCAATCGATCAAGCGCCAATGGCATCTCTTACACAATAGATGGCACTGCAGAAACGTAAAACAAGCAATCCGCCCGCATATGGGATACTTTCAAACGACAGAATATTTTCACTATAATCATAACACATGTAAATACAACTTTAAAAAGTTGTAAATGCCTATATACTATCAAATTAAACTTTAAAAATCTACAATTTCATATGTGGTCACATACCATCAGAACGTCCAGCATCGACAGCAACGAGAAGAAGCTGCTGCCTTGTCCGATGTGCTTCACGACAACCTCCTTGCCTTGTTCCTGGTGCTGAAAAGAAGACGTTTCAGCACGGCTACGCCAAGTGGTCGGAAAAAAAGGTAGTGGCAGTTTCACGAAAAGCAATCAGTCTGGCAAAAAAAGCGAGCACTGCGGACCTAAATGCCCTACAGCATTTCCGGAACCTCGGGACTGCCCCGCAGGCTATGAGGCCTTGATTTGTACCTTACATTACACTAGAAGATGTCGCATGACCGCAAGGCCAGATCTGTCGATAACCGCAAATTCACAGTACCTACCGAGGCCCATCATAAGCCAAACGGTTAAGCCAAATAAGCAGGGCAAACTCAAAAACGTGGGATCATCATAGGAACTTTCCAAATAAAGCGCAACCTTGGCGAGAAACATATTCTATTCTATTCTATTCTATTCTATAAATAGACTTCATCACCAACCGTGATGAAGTCTATTTACTGAACATGTCCTGGCCTCTTCGGGGCCGCCCCGCAGGCAAATAGGCCTTGATTCGAGAGAACTTCACTTTACATTACTGACCGTGATATAGACTACACACGATCCGGTCAGTGGCACGTATATCGAATCATCCGGATCTCCCGGTCTCACGATGACGTCATCTTTCGCGTACGACTTCACCGCGATGTCACGCGGATCCAACTTCCACTCGGCCGGCAGCTCCAGCATCCTGCAATCACAATCACTTGTAAGATAAAAACGCTCGCAAGAAAAAGTTTGAAATCTTGTAAGAAAACTGGAACAAGGGGAGTTGCTGTGGCTTCAATAGGCCAATTGTCATGCAACACGATTGTAACAAATCTCTTTGTATTGTACTGCAGTTCCTAACAACAAGTAATGCAGCTCTCACACAACATACACGATAAGATACAAAAACGCAGCGAGCTGTAGTACCATTGGAACATGTAAACTTATCAACCCTATGAACAAGAACTGTAACAGTAATATGTCGTGTACTTTTGACAAAGCTATCATTCCTTGGGCTGAAAACACATATACAAAAAGGATCACACACCTGAGATTATGGATGACGTAGAATATCTCCGGGGAAAGATTTTGCGGAATCTCCGGTAGATCACTCGGTTCGAAGAATTCCAATGGCGGTCGAGGCAGAGCATCACGCAGTTGCTGCAAAATATAAACTATAAATCTCAAAATCCTAGTTTGAACATGAAACTAAACTTCGTAGCAAACAAAGTCACACGATTGTACGGCCGGCCAAATCCTCCTCTTGAAATACAAACTACCGTCTTCAAAATAGGTAACCACCACCCCTCCCTACCTCGCATTATAAGTGCTACACGCCTCATGTATTGTACCCATACGCACTATTGAATAAAGACTTAATAGTAATAATGTGCCAGGAACACATTGGGAGATTCTAAGGCCGGTGGATCCCACCGGAACTCCACAGTATTCTTATTCGCTATTGAACAAAAACATAATCAAACAACAATAAGAATATCTTACCCAATTTCCCATTTGCTTTATAATCAAATACTTGCAGAATAACGTGAACTCGCGAATATTAGTTGTTTCCAAACTTTTTCTCAAATTCACCAAACATTGAAACATACATCTGATGTCTGCCGGAAGTATCCGCTCTTGCCGCGGACGAAATCCTTCGCGAACTGCAGGGCGGTCGAATGACGCCTCCGCATCTCACGCTTTCTACAACGGGATAAATGGCTGCAAAAGGCAGACGGTTAGTTACAACACACTGTTATGAATATGTAGTTTGTAGCCTACCATACTATTAGTGTTTCTGTTCTGTACTCAAGCGGACTCGTCGTACATAAAGCATTCTGAATCTGATTTTTTTTTCAAAATGCACGCGCTTTCCCTAACTTAAAAAAATCGTCAAAATTCTTGTCACTGTTTGCTCTTAAACAGCTCTTAAACAACGTAACCAAAGAAATGCACAAATGACAACTTCAAACTATCCTAGTACCATAAAACTGCACTTTCTTACAGTAGCCACATGCATTCGGGTTCTGTGCTCTACGCGTTCTCTTCACAATAGCAAAACCTTCTCTTATCGATTTGACAATATTATTGATATTGATCAACACAATAACATCAACCCAAAGTATTCAGCATGAAACACAAATGTACCTGTTCGCGCGATCCCTCGAATGACCGCTGCTTCCATCCAGACTGTCCTGCGACGAATCATCGCTCGGTGTGTTGCGACTAGGCGAATTATCCGCTTGCTGAAAAAAATGAATACAAATAAACATTGCACAAAATTCATTTAGAAAAATAAGCCTCAAATAACGCTCAATAGTGCTTGAGTACTTAAAAAGCTCATTTTTCAGTGTTAAGTATTTCGTAATCCAGTTGATAAAGTGAGTGTTATAAACACTCAAGCACTAAGGAGTGTTCTGAACACTCAAACTTTGAGGTTTATTTCTCTGTGAGAAGATCATGAACACGTTGCTGTGCTAGTGCCCGAATTGGTGTTACTCACAACTACGGTAGTGGCTTACCATTGCCTTACTTGCTTAATATCCTATAAAAATGAATATTAAGACAAGGTTTCTGTAAGACTGGATCATTGAAATGGATACATGGATCACTGGCCAAAGGAACACGATAACACCTGCTATGCATAGATTTCAAACTGGGATCAAAATAAGCCCAATAAGCCGCCACTACCGTAACTATTTTGATTATCAAATATGTGAGTAGAAGCCGTATTACTAATGTAATCCTGAAAACCAAGAGAAAAACTGTGGCAGTAAGAATGCGACAGAGTGGAATATGACAACGACGAGTAGCAGGGAACATTGGAAAGAAGAAATGTCATGGTGAGAGAGAGAACAGAGTGGACAGAAGTGTCAGAGGACGGTGTACGGTAATTCATGCCATTGGAAAACTCCAAAATTTATTATTTTTAAAGCTCCACACTTCCAGGGAGCCATTTTAGTAGTCGGTAATGTTGACAAGGTTTATATGCTGCTACTCTTGAATTTTGAACTCACTGAATCTAGTTTTGAGCTTCAGTAAAGTAAAGTGAGCACTCCCGATTCAAGACCTTATAACCTGTGGGGTGGTAACCGAGGGAGTCGGGCCGCTTTAGTAACAACATGTAATGCCTTTGCGTTTACAGTATTTCATAACAATGTTGTAAAACATGTAAGTAGAAGCCGATATATATGTATCTAATAAATATCTTTACGTTACTTTACAACAACGTGGTGGGCAGTAGCATGCAAATGATTAGACAGACACAAAAACAGAGTGCAGAGAACACACAGAAGAAGTAAGGAACGGAGCAATGTAACATCTTCGCAAATTTGTTACTTACAGTTTGCAAGCATGCCAGATTTATGTTTCACTATTCATATAAAAACAGATTTGCACAAAGAGCGAAGATAATACAGCGGCCGCCATAATAACACTACCCGCATAGATCGCTGATGCAAAAGCGTCTTCATCAACAAGGACCTTTCCGCCTTAAGCAAACAGTTACAAGTAAGAAGTAATAAAGTAAAGTACTTCAATATCACGGCCCCATAGCCTTACAAGGAACTATATCATAGTACATCTACACCTAACCTTAACAATACGAATTACGGCTAAATAACACAAAGGTAGCTCATATGGTGAAAACAGAAGCAGAATTCAAATAGCATGTACAGCCAGCCAAGAAAGCGCATCGAGCCAGTACACCAGAGCAACGCTTCATACCGGAGCCGACTGCCCCAGAGGACGGGTAAAGAAGGTTTATTTTGTGAAAGAAGTATAAAGCACATAAAAAATGTACAAATTATTCAAATATGAGGGACAAAATAAGCTTATGGTGCTCAAAAAGTAAAGCCGGCTCCGCGGAAGCGGAAATGTGGCCAGTACAGTAAGCCACAAGCAATATGTTCTACATATGAAACGTTCACCATTACTTCAAACTAAAGATGTGACTCTCATCTCCATACAAACTAACTTTCGATTCAATCCTATTATTGTCAATACTATAAGCTTATACAAATCCATTCTTAACAAGTATTGTTCTTTTAGTTCAAAACTGACCATGAGGCTTCGGTAGGCTTTCTTGATCCAATCGCGCTTTCGCATGCGCTTCACCGGGACGGCGCCGTTCTCGAGCAACGTGTGTGGTCTCGGAACATTCTCGGCGGCCGTATCCTCGTTCTCCTCGCGGATTGCCGATATACGACGCTTCGGCGAACATTCCGCTTAAATGTATTATTATTAATATTATTAACATTATTAACATTATAACTATTATCTTTTTATTACTTTATTTGTGCCAATCCCCCTAACTATTTGGTGACTTTGGCAACGATGATCAAGACAATAAGATCCTCTTAACGTTTCATATAATTTCATGACCACTAACAAAAATATAAGAAACGTGGCACGTGACAGCGTTTTCACAGCCTAACACAACGGTTTTGATTTTTTTTAAAAACCTTGTCAAACGGAGCAAAGTGTGGTGATCTGGATGTACTTTACTCTACTGCAAAAACACAAAACAAACGCATTAGATGGATCCAATCAAACACTTGAATGTATCGCCTGTTCTCACTCATAGGCATGCATCGACAACAACGTTACTGACAACGTCGTGACACAACTTTTTTGGGATACCTCAACATTGGAAGCACCCCGTTTGTGAGCCTAAGTTTGCAATAAGTACCCCGTTTCTGGGGCCTTACTTTGTAGGGGCACCCAGTTTTCGGAATATAGAAACGTCGATGTATGCTCGTAGACAGCACTCACCGGCACATGTTTCCATCTCTTCTCATGATTCCCCGCGTTCCCAATCAACAAAAAAAAAAACGAACGGATACCAGCAGACGCGATAAATAACAGCCACGTGTTCACATTAACCGCGTTTTTGTTGAAAGTTAATCAACACCTCAAGTTGCTTGTTCGCAACGTGCGAAAAAAAACATCGGTAAACTACTGACACAAAAGACCTTTAAAGGGGGCCAGAAACAGTTGTTTTGTGCTAGCAGAACTGCGTGTATTAGAGACCCGCAACTTCTGTGAGCGGGGCAAGTATATAAGGACATGGTGCTTTTTTGCCTCGAAGAATTCACGGTTTCCGACCCCCTTTAATATTTCTTCCGAAACGAAACGGGGTTCTATCGAACGTTAAGGTATTTCAAAACGGTGTGGCACGGCATTATCAATAACGTTGTTGTCGAAGTGGTAACACATACCATGTTCGCTGGAGGTCGATGGATTGAGCGTATTCGATGTGTAGAAATACGCGATGATTCCGATCACAACCGAGACGAACAAAATCACATACTGAAACCACTAAAATGTCGCCATAGAACCAACAATCAGCGTCAGTGCTAAAGAGTGTATGAAGTGCCCAAAAATTGAGGCTTACATATTGTTAGTTTTCTGTGAATATCGTGTGAGTAGAACTAAACATAACCTATAAAACACGATACTGTGTGCCATTAATAGCCAAATAACGCTCTTCCACGCAAAAGCTTCAGAGTGTTTATAAGCATAACATAGTCTAGCAAAGAATTGAAACAATATTTGTAAAGTAAAGTAAAACCACAACAAACCCCGTAATAACTGAGATCCCATATCCAGAAAATGGCCGACGATAACATCTCCGTAACCGCCATAACTGCTTTTTCTCGTCGTTGTCCTCTCCTTTCAACCCGGATCCATACAAGTAGACCAAGCAAAGTGAAGTTGACCCGATGAACTGCTCAGCGACGGTTCAAATTCGGCACCCGGCGGGAAAATAGAATGTGTGACCGAGCGCGAGGTAGTGCTCCTAAGATGTTGTTCTGCAAGGAACGATTGAATTACATAAAAAGTAATGTAATAAGTTAGCGCAAACGCGCAACACGCAACGCGGTACACAAAAAAACTCGCAAAACATTGAGTGGAACAAAAAGCCAGAAGTAGTAACCAAGACGATATGAAGAAATCGCAACATTTGCCGATGAAAAGACGAGAAATAGCCAGCTTTTCGTATGTCCATTGCCTATGCACAAGACAACGAATCCAGCATACCCGATTTGCATACGGGCACTAACGAATGGAGCACACATGGCATATGCAAATCTACTA
>JACMIJ010001020.1:0-14163 GCA_014805365.1 Koerneria luziae
TACCTGCCTCCCCCGCCACCTTGAATAGTAACAAACAGCGGAGAATAGAACCAGACAGCCAGAAAAAAATTGAACGAATGATTCAGTAGCTGAAAATAAAGCAAAAAAAAAACGGACGATGAAGAAGAATGCCAAGGACACACTATATTCCATAGGGAAAGGCAAGGAATTCCGAGCAGAGGCAACTAACTGATAGACCTCAAAATAGAAAGCACAAATGGGCAGCAAAGCAACATCAGACAACTTTTGAACCACTGTTTCATAATCTATAATCTTGTAAAATAATATAATAATGTATTCTTCTGACAAACGAATATGCAAATTTGTAACCAATAGAAGCTGCACAACCACAGGATGATCTTATCTGAAAGGATTCACAAAGACAAAAACGGTTTTTTCTCAAAAAACGCAAAAAAAATGATATTTGAATCTCTAAAAGGCGGGAAAACAACAGATTCTCGGGTAGACATCGTCTAGAATGAGCGTGACGAGGCAAAGCCCATACATGTTCGAGTTGTCGGAACCCGGGCCGATTATTACCATCGTTTGCATACAAAAGAAGCATGCGAAGAGGAGCAGGCTGGCCGAATGCGCTATCTTTCCATTACGGAACAACCGACAACATTGTCATTGATGACGCCAGGATACTCCATTTTGGGATACCTTAACATCGGAAGTACCCCGTCTGGGGACCTAATTGTAAGATTTCAATAGGCAGCCCGTTTCCGAAGTCATGTACTAGAGGGTCACCCATTTTCGAAATATGGAAAAGTGAAAGGTCGATGTATTACACGGAACATCCTTCGACAATATTTCACGTCAAAAATGCATATATTGACGAATCGCCTACATTAGCATCCATCATATCAGAGAGTCGCCACGGAGACCACATAATGAATCAAGGAGGGGAACAAAGGCAAATGTCTACTTCCACAGCGTTTTTGAATCTATAGTTTTCGCGCCGGTTCGGAAATGCCTATAACAACATTGTTCTTTTGAAAATCTCTTTTTGTCTAAAGATGCAAATGAAGCTACTGGCTGTGAAACGTTCTTGTTCATTCATTCATTCATTCTTGTTCTACCTATTTTTTTCAAAAATCGAATGTATACTTTCCATTTCCATATGAAAACAAAAACAAAACTAATTAAAATATCAAAGCTGGCATAGGCGTCATCATAAGGGCGAGAAAACGACAAGTTCAAAAACACAGAGCTCTTCACGTCCGCTGGGGATAATTATAGTTCTGAGATTGCTAGGTGGTGCTGATATGATGTTTGATATAATTGTTAGAATGACAAACACACCACGACTTCTACGAATCCGACTCCCACTTTTACCCCCTCTTTTTGAGCACCAAAATGATATTTTAACCCTCATATTTGAATATTTCCTATATTTTTAAGTGTTTTACCCCTCATTCGCGATCGCAACTGCCTATTTTACCCCACCTTTGAAACTGTCGGCTTTGATAGAAGCATAGCTATGATAACAAGCACGATCCTCCTTCTTCCAACTCCCACACAGAACTTCCTGCCGTATGTTTCATCGATGTATGACTAAATGAGCTTTGAAACTTGTCAATAAACTACACTCACAATGCACTTTCAGTTGATATTGTTGTGATAAACCCATCAGTTCAACCATACATTGACACCAAAGTTATCGATAACGTCAGGGCATCCCGTTTTGGTATACCTTGACATTGTAAGCACCCCGACTGGGGACCGAGTTGTAAGATTTCAATAAGCACTTCATTTCGGCAGTCTTACACTAGGAGTACCCGGGATACCTTAACATTGAAAGGGATACCTTAACATTTCAAGTACCCCGTTTTTGAAGCTAGGTGTTCAATTTTCAATAGGCCTACCGTTTATACCGTCTTACATTATAGGGTCACCCCCATTTCCCAAATACGGAAACGTGACACGTCCATGTATGAGTTCAACACTGCAAACACATTGTGTGCAAAATCCCAAAACATGCCGTGTTTTCAACAGTGAGCGCAAGAGAGCACGTTCATCGTGGAGTGCGCAGGCGGTTAGAGTGAAAAGCATAAATTGAATTTGATATCTTTCACCTCACTCATAGCGCGAAACTTATCATTCGCGCCTCTTTTCCATTTCGAATATTCGGAAACGAGAAAAAGGGGGAACAATGTGGAACACGCAGAAGAAAGTGGAAAAGATGAAGAACGGATCGGGAAAACGAGAGGAAAGAGGGAAACACGAAGGAAAAGCCGTGAAACGGCCAATCGTAGTTCTAAACACCTACGTTTCCAGTGATCTTAAATTGACCTTTTATAGTAACTTAGTGTAAAAAGTCACTGCAGAGCTTACAGGAAACATAGGAGTTCACTATGAGTTTTCTACAGTGAAGTCTTATGATTCTAGCATACTATATATTCACACAGCAGGTTGCTTCCGGCGGTTTAACCGGTCCCTCATTTGCACACCGCAACGACAGTTTCAATCTAAATCACAAAAGAATATCCAGATTTCAAGTCGATTTCAAGTTTCACTACCTCTACAAACAGTGGTTTCTATTATACAGTTACTGTTCCTTCGATATCCACTTTAGTACAAATTACTGCCAGTGAAACCGCTATTGAAAGTGCGGGAAAATAAACAAAAAAAATGGAGGGTGAAATGATGATCGAAGGGCAGAGAGCGCATCATACTCATGACACCGGAGAGAGAACGAGAGGAACCGAACAATGAGAACACCGGAAACACGGACAAATTCAACTACAAGCCGAAAATTTGAAAATATTTTTAAAAAAAATTAGTTTGGCAATTTAAAAACGGCTAGACTATGGATCATAGAACTCGAAACATTATCCAATATTATTGTTAGGCTCTTACATTTCCGGAATTTTTGACAAACAACAGCCGACCGCATTCGTAGGACACGACAAGCAATGTTTAGGTTTCCTAAGGACAATATTTGGAAATGCTAGCAAAACCATTTCGCAACAAAATATGAAAGCTATAACAACAAAAGCTCGGAAACCGCAGTGGCGCCAAGATGCAAGGTTTCACAACATCAAAGCTTCTGAATCCAGACGATGTCTATTCTCACAACGTTTCGCCGCAGCCGCCGATATAGTAACTTCAATCACATACTTAGACAATAAGATATTCAAAAGAACAAATATGATATAGGCATTTCCGTTCCGGCACGAAAACAATAAATTCAAATCTCACTACTCCAAAAAGAAATCTGACAGCTCGTTGTGCACTAATTCACGTTGTTCCTGGAAACGGAAACTGCTGCATACAAACAAAATACGAAACGAGAACCAGCACTCATTGTCAGTTGCGGTAGTAAACCCCTCTGTTTCCAGTGAGCTGTCTAGTGACCTTTTACAGTACCTCAGTGTTAAAGCATACATCGAGGTACAGCGCCTCTACATCAGAAACGAGGTGCCTAGTGAACATGTAGGTTAACAAAACGGGGTGATCCCAATGTCAAACTATCCCAAAACGGGGTGCCTCGACGCTAACAAAAACTTTGCTGTCGATACAGGTCACAGGAAAGTTCACAGGAAACCGAGGAGTTTACTACTGCGGGCAGCTAGTGAATCGCTCCCACATTAAATGAGAGAAAAGCGCGTTTCCTGTGAGGCTAATTTATGCAAACCTGCAAAAAAAGCCCCAAACAATTACTACGCGTTCCAGAAAACGATTTTGTAGCCACAAGAATGTTAATGAAAGCATCGATGCACCCCCCCCCCTGGTCAATCTTAACATGAAGGACCCCAGTTAGGACATCATCCTTCCTATAGGCACACAGTGTTTTTAAAGCTATTCCAAAATTTCCGGTTAAAGATTTGCATCTTCCTTTGTTCACTCTTCAAATTTCTATGTGTCTCTATGCAAATGAGATACACAAGAAACGCTGTGCGGCACACCATTCCTGACGCCTTATACTGAAGGACCACACCGATAAGGAAACTCAGAAGCATAGCTTGCCAAGATAAAATGTGCATTTTACGTGAAACTGGAGTAACTTAACTTACAAAATAACTTAATTACTTACAAAAACCAGGCAAAATCGAACAAATACGGGTGTATCCTGCTAGGAGCAGCAAATTCTCGGCCGAGCTACTTTCAGAGGGAGAGAGAGAGAAAAGAGACACGACAAGCGAGGAAGACGGCAAAAGAAGTTAACACAACACACGAAATCAACCAAATATCAAACGGACAATGGAAATCGAACGGGAGAAAAAAGCGCGTCAACACACCATTTTTTGCATGCGCATTTCCAGGAATCAGTTCAAACACAAAATGCGCCAAGCAATTTTAAGCTGCCCATTCTTACAATAGAGAGCCCAGGTGTACAGATCAGGCAAAAGGTATATATATAATGGAAATCTAACGGATAAGAGGCGTTAAACGGGGTTCACCGAGAAATCTGCTTATGTTTATTCCCTGAACACAAAAGTGACGGTTCAATAAAACATTCGTTATGGTCGCATTTTTGCGAATGAAATGACGGTTTAAGGCCTCCTTTAAGTAAAAAAATTGTACTAAATACCGCTGTGCTTTGCTTTCTTCTCCTCTTTTCTCCTCATTGTCTTATGCAAATGAGGCGCATAGCACGGCTAATACAGTATGCGGTCGTACGGATGATAAAGGGGGGACACGGAAGAGTTCAATATGGAAAACAACCGATGCCCGCGTGAGAGAGAGAGAGAGAGAGAGAGAGAACGAGAATCATAAGCATGACGAATATTATGCAGGACCGTCGTGTTGTTCCGGAGATGGTACGCCAAGCACGTAAGCATGCGCTTGCTCACAAGTCAACAACACAATGACAAAAAGGCGAAAAATGGGAACGGGTGCTTCCTAGATTAGGGTATCTCACTTAACACTAAAAAAACGAGTGTTTTAAACACTCTCACACTACTGGTATATTCTTTTTCTTTCACTAGTCAACAACACAATGGCAGAAGGCGAAAATGCCAACGGGTGCTTCCTATATTAGGGTATCTCACTTAAGACATGACACTGAAGAAAATGAGTGTTTCAAACACTCTAGCACTACTGGCACATTCTTTTTCTGTCACTAGTCAACAACACAATGACAGAAGGCAAAAAATGGGAACGGGTGCTTCCTATATTAGGGTATCTCACTTAACACTAAAAAACGAGTGTTTTAAACACTCTCACACTACTGGTATATTCTCTGGATGTATGGATTCGAGTAGCTAGCGGCGTCCAAATAGCCGCCGCTACCTAAGAAGATAAGTTGATTGATGAGAGAAGAGACAAATGTCGTCCAGCCGAGGGGACAACGGCAAAAAAAACACGACGAACCCCGCCCCAGGAAAAGAGCAGCTCACCACCGGAAAACACACACCCTCTAACTCCTTCAGTTTCAACACCTTTTGCAACAAAAATAGCACGAATGAAACAGAACAGTGACGAGATGAAGCATAATAGAGGATAATGGATGAAAACAAGAACATACATCGAGCTGGCAAGAAAAGAGTCGAAAACAATTGCATTAGCGAAGTACGACATGTTACTTCCACCGGCCAGAACAGTTCATTTGAATACAACTACTAAGGTTTCTGTGAAAAGGAATATGGAAATTTGATTATTTCTTGAAACGAACAAATATGCAAATTTCAGACTGGCGGAAGTTGCACTGCTTCATGCGAGCACCGGCCGTTGCCCAGTGTGGAATAGGCCACACCGAACAAAAGGGTGTTTCTAGCCTAAAATGATGTACTAATGACTTTTCGCTGTCCACATCTTCAAAGGTCGACGAACGCCTAATGAGCAGGAGCAAAAAACACGAGCAACAGGACACAATACATCACCGGACATATCATACACCATAAGCCAGCACGTTGCTTTCGCTGAGCACAGTACCTCATTTGCACACGACTATAAAGGCTTCTTTAGTGAAAGCACAAGAATGTGCAAATTTGAGCAGACCGTCAGAAGTATTTTGAATCTCTTTTGTGCCAATATGGAAATGCCTACATCATCTCTGTGTTTTTGAATAGCTCTTTGTCTAAATATGCAAATGAAGAAACCATGTCCGGCGGCTGCGAAACGCTGTGCGGAATCGCGTACGCGCATGTGTCACAATTGTCGCGCTACTTTTCCTTCTTTTGCAACAAAAAAAAGAGTGCCGCCGCCACTCGACGTAATCCGTGAAGTGTTCAAAAGCAGCATGGAAAAGAGCAATTGTTGACAACGAGGTTCGATGTTCTGAAAGGAAGAAGAAAGGCGGTTGCCCGGAGAGAGAAGTGATGATAATGTGCGAGCGGGTGCCGAAGGTGAACACACGCCGCGAAACGCACAGCGTCTTCAGAGTGACGCACAGCGATTTCGCCGACCACTGTACGTCATTTGCATACGACTAGAAACGCTTCACTCTCGAGAACTAAGGAATATGCAAATTGTGAACCAGAGCGTTTTCGCTGACAATGAGCAGCGCACAGCGTTTTCAGTGTATACTCGTTATAACGCATAGCGTCTACGCCGGCCAGCGCACAGCGTTTTCGCTGAGAACCGCATAGTATATTGAAGCTATCGCTAGATCATCGGTTTAAAATATGCATATTATTTTGTTCACTCCTCAAAATCCTTTGTGCTTGCTTGTATGCAAATGAGGTATATTAGACCGGCAACCATGAAACGCTGTGGCAACCGCAACGAGAGATCATAGACCGCATATTTTCATCACGCAACACCACTGACAGAAAAAAACATGATATGACAAGAGGAAGAGACTCCTGAGACGATCATTGGCAACATTCAGGTACTTACTTTACACAAAACACAATCTCTCTCTCATTTTATGTATAGTTTCCCCCCCCCCCTTACCCCTCCTGTATGTGAATTTTTCCTGTTAATAACTGTCTTGAAACTTAGATAAATACATAAATATATAGAAAAAGTCAACAGCCTCCGGGCGGTGGATGACAGAAAATGTTCGCTGGAAAGGCCATCAACCACCGGAGACACGAAAACATCATCCTACGAACAGAGAAATCGTTCAAATGCCATCGGAACATCAGAAAACTTCTGTGTTTAGAGCATTTCAAGGAGGAATTGAACAGCACAAACGTGAAAGTTCCTAGTTTCATGGACAAGCAATGAAGTTCCAAGATGTAGCACTGTAAAGCTCATCCCAAGAAGCATCTAATTGTACGAGTTTTCCACTGACCTTATACAGTTCGGTGTAAGAGGTCACAGAAAAGCTCGTTGAAAAGAGAGGAGTTTACTGGACAGAAAAAAAGAACCTTCGAGCGGTTGTCGTAGCATGAAACCACACGAAGAAGCCGATGGGAATGAATAAGAAGAGCGGTCGCAGCGCGCGCAAAAAAAACGCGCTCACAGCTGGGGTTCGGATGGAGAAATCCAAATGGAAAATGAGCACGGCGGTTTTGAATGTATTGTTTTTTTCGTGCCGGTCCGGAAATACCTATATCATCTTTGTTCTTTTGAATATGGATCTTTGTTTAAATATTCAAATGAAGTATATTGAACTATATTCAAGTGGATGAACAATATTGGGTGAACCGTTGTGATGAGGCCGAAGACGATGAAAAAACACCTTACACACAGCGTTTCGTGTCCGCCGGTCTAATGAACCTCATTTGCATACAATGACAAGGATGTTTGAAGTGAGGACAAAGCAATATGCAAATTTACAACCGGCTGTCAATGAACAGCTTCGACACGCTGTGCGAGAGTGGTGGTGGCAACAAGTGTGAAAATGAATGAAGAACGACGATGACCACGACAAGCAGGAGCACACAGATGGCAGCACGCACAAAAGCCATGAGGTACAGCGTTTTGAGCCTGCTGTTCAACACCGATCCAAAATTTGCATACCTCTGTGCTGTCTCTTCAAATTGATCCTTTGTATTGCATGCAAACAAAATATTATATATAAAAACAGGCCATCGTGAAATGCTATAAGAGCGTTTCATGATCACCGGTCCAATGTACCTCATTTGCATGCAAACACAACGGAATTGGAAGAGTGAACAAAAAATATGCAAATTTTATATCCAAGAACTTGGAAAAGCTTCAAGACGCTGTGAAAGTGTTCACAGCGCTTCATCAACGTCGTGCCTCATCTGCATGCAAGCACACAGGTATTTGAAGCGTGAACAAAGGAATATGCAAATCTTAGACCGAACAGCTTCAAACAGTGTTCTGGGCAACAACAAGACGAGGGAAAAAAGAGGCTCGACGAAGGTTGACGATGAGGGCGCCCGCCGGCACACACATATGGCCCCTCGCGCCCTCCCTCCCTCCTCCCTCTTCGTCTCTTTCGACTATCGAGTCTTCTCGCCTCTGCCATGCAAGGCAACCACCAACGTATCGATCCGGCTGCCACTCTCGCCTCCCCTCTCCGAGGAAGAAGGCGAGGCGAGAGGCGAGTTGTCGCGCGGCAGCCAGCCAGCCACTTTTTTCCCGCCACGTCAACGCGGCGTCGCGCAGCGCGAAACGCATGCGCGACAGCGATTTCTCGCGAGGAAATCAGTGCGGCTCTCGAGAACATGGACAGAACGAATGGTGAAAACAGCATGCACCATTATAGCAACATCTGACAGAGTAATTGTATTATTGCCAGAAGCCGGGGATCCCGTACAATAGAGGAAGTGAATGGAGAGGAACAACGACGACGACGATGGCAGCAGACATCAGTCTGGCGTGAAACAGATGAATCGATGTGACAACACGACGAGGACCGCATACATGGCCAGGCTCCTGGCCCCCCGAAAAGGCCTGCACATCGTGCTGGGACCACAATATGTGTTGAGACAGTGGAATTTCCTCCACTTGTCTCAAAATTGCATATTCCTTTGTTACAGAGGATGAAGCCGCTTTTAATACTTTAAATACTGTGGACCAGCCGAAGTAACATTCTGAGCGACTGTAGCTTCTTTCGGATGAAAATTTCAATATTCCCTGTGTTCTTGTGAGGGAAGTCCTCTAATCGTATGTGAATCAGGTGTTGTTGCATGTGCATGTAAACGAACACACCCAAACACGTACACACGGGTGGCACATAACTGTTGATCAGCTGGTTGCGCTCACAAGGTCATCCACTCCCCGTATTTGCATATCGGAAAGATCAAAGAGTAAGATGAAAACTGGGCGAAGAAAAGCCGAAGTGACAAGATGTCAACAGCTTTAGCGTGAACGATGCTTGATGAACTTTTAACATTCGTGCACCAAGTCGAAGAAGCCCAAAATAGCGAAAACGAAAAAAAAATCAAACGGCTGGCAGCCGACAAGAGCAAAGATAGGCTAGATTCTAACCACCTTCACGCCACTGTATGTATTTCTACCGGTCTACAATACCTCATTTGCATACGGTAACTAAGGATTCACTATCTAAAAGCAGTCAAAAGTTCTTCGAAAAATGTGTGTAATTTATAGCTACGGCAGCTTTTCAGAAGGAGGAAAACAAGGCCGTACAAGGGCGTAAACAATAAAATGGAAATCAAGGGGCTTTACACATTCAACGTATAAATTAAGGCTAATTTATATATATATTTTATACTAATTTATACATTGTACTTCCGTTGTTAGGTGCACTGTTTTGCATATAGGAAGTTGCGTACGAATGATTCGAAAAGGAAAAGTTTTTAGAGGAATCAAGTTGTCGTGAAACGAAGCACAAATGTGTGGGGAAAACCACTAGCATAAAAAATAATCACACGTTCTATTTTTTTCGGCGACACGATTTCTATTGGCGGAATAGAATAAAGATTAAAACGGAATGAATGGAAAATATTACAGAAACCAACAAACAAATAAAATATAAAAACTTGTCCGATAGCGCTGAAATGAACGCGTTTCGGGATAAACAAAGCACACATGGGTAAATTTCGTGCGCTCTTCAATAAGCTGACACACATAAAACACATAACAATCAATAAAACATAAATACAGTACCTGCATTAAGAATAATTAAAAAGTCAAGCGGTCGCTTGGCCCCGACACGATTTCTCAGACTACGGTAGGTCAGAGAAGGTGGTTCTCGCGTATTTTTCGTTTGGCGGCTGTCAGGTGTTTTGTAAGTGTCAAGCATGACTGAAGAGCAGAGCAAAGTGCAGACGAACGAACCCAAGTCATCGGAAGGCAACGCCAATGCGGTACGTGCGGTTTTTCGCATTTTCGCTGCCATATTTCTTGCAGTTTGTAGTTTGTAGCTTTTTCTTTCTTTGCGTGTTTAGGCAGCTTCTACTTTTGGAAGCCTTTATCTGAGAAACCGATAAGCTTGGATGGATGGCCGGATTGTACTTGAATTGCGTTACCAAAAAACATGTTTACTGTTGTTACTGTACAGACGGTTTTTTTTCACTGATAAGTTATCTGTTAATCCTTTTTTATCCTTTTTTTCTCAGGAGCGAGGTGGCGGCGATAGTGGTGCGGTTGGGCTTCCGCCCGAGTTGCTGGTCCGACATCCCCTACAGTCGCGATGGGCTCTGTGGTACCTGAAGGCCGACAGAAACAAGGTATTGTTACACATTTATATCATATAAGTTTATCAAACCCATTCGAAATGACACGAGAGGTTGGAAAAATTCAAATAGCTTGGGTCGTTAACATCATACGTGGCATGGTTATACAGGAGGACATTTGTGCAATTCTTTAGTGTTGTACCAACACAATGTTTTTATTGGTGGCAATTTTGGGTGTTGTATGTGTTGGTTGAATACAGCACATTTGAGAGTGCATCCAGAACGTTCCCGTTATTCAATACATTGTTTGCCTTATGTATGTTGTTCCAAGTCATTTCCGCAGCTAGTGTTCCCCAAATTATAGTATCTTGGGTTCTATTCGTTCATGTATTGTGTCAAAACGTCAAAAACACTCACTCCGTACGTTTAGGAATGGGAAGACTGCCTGAAGATGGTTTCGCTTTTCGATACCGTCGAGGACTTCTGGGCCTTGTACAATCATATTCAAACGGCGTCTGGATTGAACTGGGGATCCGACTACTATTTGTTCAAGGAGGTTTGTCGATACTCTGTTTTCGCACTATTTATTGCTTTAACCTTTCCTTCAGTTTTTTACCCTATATGCTGACGACACAAAACATGTCTAGCCTCCATGTCATCTCCATGCGCTTTCTGCAAGTGCAAGAATGTTCCATCATGCCAATGGCATCTTTTGCTAATGTACAATTCTCACAAAAAGTGTATGTCTCAATTGTTTTATGATCTGCAGTTTAAGACATCCAAAAGACAATCTTTTCTGGCATTGTAGCTTTCAGCTGAGGACTTGTTCCACTGCTGATTCAGAGCAATGCGAAAGCATGTTCTTACCTTAATCAAGCTTCGACGCTTTTATTGCGGTGAAGTTCAAATGGTTTGAGACATGTATTCCCCGTATATATCAATGTGAAACTTGTAGTCATGTCTGTCGAATTGTGTCTCCCTCTTGTTTTTGCCGTGAGACCCAGAGACAGCTGTTGCTGGTCATCGGAAATGACCACTTGGTGTCGAATGTCACTGATCAATCAATTTTGATCGTCATGTTTTCCTCTAAGGACCAATTTGTTCGTATCGTCATAGAGTTTAAACGTAACATTTCCCCTCCCCCCCCCGTTCCTTTTTTGCAGGGGCAAAATGGGAATAACTTCTACCTTCAGTTATGTTGCCAATGTTAAAGAACCAAACATGTTTGACGACAGCCCTCATAAAATTCGATATATATACTCCCTATACTCCCTCTAATTTTTGACTTCTCCGTCCTACCTTTTTATTCTCATACAATTAGTGAAACTGCATGCTTTTTTCTTCATGTGAATTTTGGCACTGTTGTAAACAATCAAGCATTCTTTTCACACGGAATTGAACCGCCGTCGTACATTTTTCACTACTACAAAATAATCAACTTCAAATTATATTCTTCAACTTTATTCGTGCATTCGTTTTGTTTCAATTGATTATTAATGTAATCATTTTTTTAAACAAAACTTATTTGGTACTTATTTACAACCAATCTGAAATTACATTCTACAACTTTGTGCAATACATTCTTTTTTTACTTCAGTTACTTATTAATGTATTTTACTTATTTACTTATTTAGGGCATAAAGCCGATGTGGGAGGATGAGAACAATGTGCGTGGTGGACGATGGTTGGTGATCGTGGACAAGCAGAGGCGGGGCCAGCTGCTCGATCACTATTGGCTGGAGCTGCTGATGGCGATCGTCGGCGAACAGTTTGAGGGCTACGGCGAGTTCATCTGCGGAGCGGTCGTGAATGTGCGGCAGAAGGGCGATAAGGTATGCGGGAGGAGCCATACAGTGAGAATAACGTTATTGAATACGCAGAGGAACCTCATTTTGCGATACCTTAACTGTGGAACATATATTGAGTTGTATAAAGTTTTTTTATGTTTCGGAAATCGGGTAATACTTTAGTGCAAGACGCCAGAAACAGTAGAAAAATGCAATTTTGGTTCAAAAAAACGGGCTGTCTTCAATGTCAAGGTATCCCAAAAACGGAAACCTCAACGTTATCACTAACGTTGCTGTTGATGTTGTGCTTCTAGCGTAGTTGACTGTTATAGAGAAAGACGCATTTGCATTTTTCAAAGAGTGGTAAAGCACCGTAGATTAATCCGTTTTTTCTTCTCGATTTGTTGTTTCCCATACTCCCTAACATGCGTAGTAGCACGTTGAACAACATTGAAAAAAGGGAAAAGGCGTGGAAACGGACCATGAAAAATAAGGGGTTAGACTTTTAAAAAATTCCTTATATTTTTTTTCCTGTCCTTTCTCTGTTTGACATAAACGAAAACTTTGTTTGTTTCTCTCTTTATTTCAGTTTTTTTTGAAATTCACTATTTTTGTTTGAGGTGTCGCTGTGGACGAGGGACGCAACGAAGGACGACATCAATCTACGCATCGGACAGATCCTGAAGGCCAAGTTGGATATTCCCGACTCGGAGACCATCCGGTAAGTGTTTTCTACTTTGTGAAGCTTCATGCGGTATGTATTTGAGATTTCATTAGGCTTTTTTTCTTTTTTATCCCCATATGAGGTTGCTAATTCAACTCTAAATAACTTGAACTAATCATGCCGCTCTTTTTTGTGTGCTGAATATGATGCTAAGATTGCGAGAGCCAATTATTTTGGCCTATCAATTTTGAGTGTCCTAATCTAGTTGATCTTGCAGCTAGGCATGACTAGGCCGGGCGTATATTGAGCGCATGTTTTCTGATTTGTGATCTTCTTGTCAGCGTGTGAGTGCAAATATGACCAGAAAAAAAGGAGGCATTATCCCTATTAGAGTGTTATGGAAGCTATAACATCTTGCAAATTTATCCGAGGGAAAACGGCTTTTTAGAGATAAGCACGTCTGGCCGGGAGGGGGGGGGGGGGGCCCCGGGGCTGCTGATGATTAGGCGTTGGAGATGTTCCTTGTTGGAGGAGAAGGAGATTTCACAGCCTGAACCATTTGTTGCATACATTGTCATGTCAATAACTGGGTGAACAACTCTAATGTGTAAGACTCCAGAAACAGGATGCCTATTGCAAGTGCTTGGTTCACTACCGGGATGCCTCCAATGTTAAGGGTTTGCAAAACGGGGTGACCATACCACCACTTTCATGGAGCCTACTCACACGTTAGCCCTTCCTTTTGAGCACCAAAAGGATATTTTACCCCCCCCCCCCCCCGTATTCCTATATTTTCCACGCGCGTTGTCCTCCTTCTCATAATTATACATCTGTTTTGGTCCGAAATATTAAAACTATTTCAGGACAATTACTTTTCACTAAGCTAGCACAATCACGATGCCCTCTTCTTGCAAAGAAGATTGGCAACGGCGGAAGCTTAGCCATGCGTTAAAGATTTTATTTCTTGAAAGAGAAAAAATTTCGCAGCCTTAACCGCATTTTTTTGCAGCTACGAGGTGCACAAGGATTCGTCGGTGCGCACGTCGTCGACGGTGAAACCGCGCATCGTCATCCCATCCAAGGAGACGGCGATTCGCGCCAACTGAGGCTCCGCCCACTTTTTTGGAGGTTTCTCTGCCAACTTACTGTTTCGTGCCTATCCCTGCCCCCCTGTTCCCCTTTCACCCTACCCTGTTTTCATGGGAACGACTGTCCTTCAAACTTCCATTTGATGGTGTCTTAGAAATTTTTTTTATATATATTTATT
>JACMIJ010001021.1:0-14162 GCA_014805365.1 Koerneria luziae
CACTCTCATCATAATAGTTGTTTCTTTGAAGCAAATCAATGCGAACTGTGCCAAAAGTGATCAACAGTCTGAAAATATACGCCCAGTTTTGACAACAATCGCTTTTGTGCTCAAAAGTTTTGTAGAGTTGCAAAATGTTTCTTTCACCCGTGATCCATAGGAGAAGCTTCTTTTGGCCTCATTGATCAAAAAAGGGCTTATCAGTTCTTAGCGCAGAAGATTACTCACAACCGCCTAGGGTGGCATAAGAAGAAACATAAACACAAACAGAAATGTAAACTATAAAATACTGAACCCTTATCGATAAGGATATCGTGGAATCACAAAAGACAGCAAAAGAAGTGCCACAGCGGGGAACGAACCATGCACCCTCCGGCTATCCCGCCAGACAAGTTCTTCCATTCTCATCTCTCGCGAGAACAACCCCCTCTTCCCTATATATGACCCCCCTGTTTGACAGAGATCACCCCTCCGCGAGACAGCATGGAAGAAGCGGAGACGCGCGACGACAGACAAAGAAGGCGCGCGAGAGAGTGCGCATGCGCAATAGACGCAGGCAGTTAGAGGAAACAGTGACAAGCAGATCACTAACACAGATAGTCAAACGAGGAAGAGATCACTGGTTCGGAGGGTGCGCAGGGGAGGGGAAGAGGTATAAAAGCCAGGTGAGAGGCACCGAAGAAGGTGGGAGACCCAGATATCCCAATAAGGGGAGGGGAAGGGGTTAGATATATTGAGCATTATTTCTATTTCTTGTATAAAGCATTATTTACTTGCAATCTCTTTAGTCTAGCAGACTAAAATTAGCCTAACAATAAGATCTTAGGATGATGGTTCATTCACAATGATCACATTAGGAAACGATCACCTTCAACATTGAATAGATCGGGGAAATGATCAGCATGTGTTCCAAAGACAGAATGGTTCTCTGTATTAGACGGAAACTCATAAACGTCATTGAAGAAGAAGTGAAGATATATGCATAGATAACATTGTGGAGATAGCAAGTACCAAGTCACTACCAGCATACACACACTGCCTCCTTTATGACTCTCTTCACAAAAGGAAGAGGTTTTGGGAACCACGTGTAGTCGGAGGCCGAGATGCATTTCACATGAATTCATGTCGAGAAGGTGTTACAAGAGAATTGTATTGAGGGGCTTATGACGAAAAATGGTTACTGAACCGAGCAGAGGAAAGTTTCTCTGTGTATTGTGAGAAGAGGAAGAGAGATGATCATCCAAAAGTGGGAGAAAAGCGTTCTCACGTGGCTGCAGTTCTCACAGAGAAAAAGAAATGGAACCATCAGCCAGCCCTGTCTGTTCTGCAACCAACGGTTATTCCAACGGTTCTTTTGTTTCATACCCATATGGTGAGGAAGAAATGAGAAAAACGCATTCGCTGGTTTTGGTAAGCGCAGCTGACAATGTCTGTCTGATGCGTTGAATACGGCATTTTTGTTTTTCAACAACGCATCTTTAGAATATTAGGAAAATAATTCTAGTATTACGACAAGGCTCAAAACTAATTGTAAGTTCATTAAATTTAATGACCAGGATCAGTGAAACTAGACTATACTTTTTTACATTTAGCTTTATGGACAGTTTCAAGGACAACAATAAGTTTTAAAAAATTCAACTTTACCACAGCCAAGGAACACGTTTGAATCACCTCAACAAATACACATACAATGCAAAGAATGACAACGAACGCCGGCGACAAAAAGCAGTGTCATTTCGAAATCTGACAATGGTTTGTCAGTATGGGAATGATATGAGTGTACGGTGTGATCTCTGTCAAACGAGACAAATAACCGGTCATTCAGCCGAATTGCTAAAGCTGACATGTTTCTGTGTTTCTTCGTGACAAGTCAGTTCAGTTCTTCACAGCAGAACCTATCACTACATATGTGACATGTCATGTACTGCTTTGCATTGAAGGTTCTACTCGTGTTTTTGTGCATTATTCTTGACAAAGTATGCTAACTACAAAGTGACAAAGTCTACAAGCTAAGGATGTTCCATTGCATTGTGCGATTGCAAGCTTCATCTTCGTTCTGCATTTTGTGCAGTATCAATAGATACAAAGGAATGCACGATAATAGTTCAAACGTTCGTTCAAAGGATGTTTTGTACAAGTTGCCCAACGCATTCTATCAGAATGGGTATAATAATGCACCAGAATGGGAATTGCCCTGATCTCTGTCGAAGCATCGGTAACAACACACAGTTTTTGTGCCAACATGCGGGTAGTACACCTCAGCGGGTTTCCCAGTTCAATACCAGTTTCCTTTTCCCATTTCAGAAAAGTTCCTCTGATAGCGACATATCAGACCTGTAGGTGTTGATAGACAAGACGAGAACAGTGGCAAAGCTTCTAATGTTTATTTTGAATTATGTAATAAACAACATTACTATAATACATCTCTATAATCCAATAGTACTAAAGAGTAGACACAGAGTACAATGAACAAACAGTCGAACTAATCGTCTTTTGAGCGAAATCTGGCAGTATTCTACTTGTCAATGTAATATGAAAACGACAATTGCGAAATTCACATATTGTCAGGGCAATTATGTTTTATTATGTAATAAATGGAAAAAGTAGTAGTCAGGAGCGAATGCGTATTGTTAGTGTGAATCACGTCTCGGAGACCCGACGAAAACACCCTGAATTTGTCTGCAAAGTCACGAAATTCCATGAAGGCAAAACAGCGAAGAGAAGGAGGGAATGGCAAGTGTTGGAAGGAAATCCGCTCCTGGAAGCTTTATGTCTTTACAATGTTGAGGTGGTCAGTCTACGAGGTTCTGAATCTTCCTTTTTCTCTTCATTGTCAGTACGAACTTGAAATGTTCTACGTAGCATCTCTCCGATGCATCGGAGATACAAAATAATTTCGTTCTAACAATAAGTTAGTTTTGCTTATTGTTAGAACTTCAAAGTGAATCTTCCCACATGCCGGTGAGTAGGTCATAGTGAAGAAGAAGTACTGGTTCACAAGCAAGAAATTAGAAAAGATGGGAACCATGGAGCCTCCATGTGAATGTAGCCTGACAATGAGGCATCTGGTGGATTACACCAAAGGGAAAATGGAAAAACTCCGATGTCGCAACCATCTTCACATTTGTCCCACTTGTCGGATCTCCCGTTCAAATGAGAAGAATGAAAAATTTTGTTAAGCAAGTCCAGGAAGCACATTAAAGGATTGAGGAATTTGAAAACATGAATCTCGCCCAATTTTGTTGTCCGTTCACATATTATGTATTTACCAGGAGAGTTGTGTGCCATGCAGGGGCAATGACCTTCACTGCTACCGTGCGGTATAGGAAGTCGTAGCTTATTGTTAGCACTATGCCTCATTTGCACACACTTCATGAACAAACACCACCGATATCGTTGAAACATCCATCAACTCCATCAATTCTGTTCATCTTCCAGCTATTCACAAAGAGAAATACAACAAGTCGATAACATTTATGACAAACATAACAAGTATGGTAAATTTTGTTTCGCAATCGTTTGTACAGTTGTCGGTGTTGCTTCTGTGAATGACTGTGCGATTTCATGCAGAAGTTCCTCTTCTAGTTTACCATTGTATGCCATGTGCCACAATGACATTTACTGCTTTATTTGCTTTTTTCCTATCATGTGCATGTTATTCTTACTTTTAGAATTGCAGGCAGTATTTGGGGGTTGCATCATTTTTCTTCTTTAATAAATTGCAGTCCTCATTTATTCAGGGGCTCATGTACCCTAAACGTTAATTTGCTCTTACTCTATTTACTTTGTAAATATCAACTTATTTGTATAGGCTCCCATAGATGCTGCATATTGAGGTTTTCATTGCATCATCTTGATAGTTCTTCGTAGTTTCTTCCGGTGGGCGTATCTATTGTACACTGCATGGCCATCTCAGCCATCTTTGAAGAACAAGACAATTATCTGATTAGCGACAAACCACGTGACTGTCCTTCGAAAAACAGAGTAAATCAATGAGATGAAAAAACCGAAATGGGGATTATCCCGATGGCCAACGAATGAATAGTCTTTGGGTTCCGGGTTATAACTTATAAGGAATGTTCAAATTGACGACAACATTACACGGACCAATTTGAAACTCTTATTGTTAGGGTTATGTTTTCCATGTTTCGTACCATACGTACAGCTGCATGTAAAGAGCAGATAACATATCTGAAGAACATATAGTATAGCCTGTCCTGTTAGTGCATTTGCCTTATGACCAAATACCTTATAAATTTATACAAAGAAATATGCTAAAGATATAATATAACACACACACGCTTTGATTCTGCGAGAAGGTCCTACCAATGCAAAATGGTTGCTGGTTACTCATCACCATGATTCTGTCGAAAACCAAACCCCCGATCAAACCAGAGAACCGGCGGTCCGACCTTTGTTATCACCGCCCCATACAGAGATCCCCGATTGCCCGTCAGTTCATCCTCCACCCGTATTTTCATGACATCGTCAACTGATCGTGTTTCTACAGATAATCCTATAGAAGTGAGGAATTGTATGAGTAATCAGCTTACTAGTCGACTCTGTGACAGAGATCGCCTGCTACCAGTTGTACAGTCAAATTGTCTATTCCATATTTCGTCATAATATCATAGAAAGGGAAATAGGAAATGTTTGCAATGTAAAGTCTTATTGTTAGAAACTTCGGTCCTCTGTGTCCTTAGACGTTCAATGGGGATTGTAAAACAGAACTTCATCTCCAAAGATTATTTTGTTAATTATTTTGTAGATGCTCAATTCTTTTCTAATTGTAAGCTAAGTTCAATGCCAAATTTTTAGCAAGCCGCTGCATCAGAGAACTTGCCATTTTGATATGGCAAAGAGTACAATGAACCCATGGTTGTAACCATGAAAGAGATCAGACTGTCAGCTCATCGTGAAAGAGAATTCGAACAACAAAATACGTGTATGCGAGCGGTGATGCGTTTCCTTGTTTTCCTGCACTGCAATGTTCTCGGCTTGTTTTGCACAACTGCCACTTCAAGGTTCGCGAATTGTTGTCCTCCTGCCAAGAGAACATCCGGCAGCAAAACGTTCATTGGTTCGCTGTCTAATTTGACGGAGATAAACCAATCTTCCTAAAAACCGATGATATTTTTTGAAAAAAAACATTTTTTAATCAATATCATTGAAATGTCAAGCTGAATGGTGTATCGTCGGAATGGATGCCGGCTTCTGTGATAAACATTCACATGACAGTTGTTTGTACCCGTGCACCTTTGACAATTCTTCCTTTCTCGTCACAAATCCCCTTTTTCACACTGCAAAACACGAGAGTCAATCACATAATACTTTTATGATTCAATATAAGAGATCACGAGGAAAACATGGGAAATAGAATAATATGAAAGAGATGAGACACTGGGTGCCAGTGACCGCAAAACCCGTAAGGCATGACGATTTGGGAAAGACAAGAAGAGCACTGGGCAACAAATTATATTTACCTAAGTATAAAGTAATTCTGTATAGTTACTATAAAAACTAACAATATGATACAACGATTTATATAACCATAAAGGTTCTTAATTAGAGTTGGCGCAGTGCAAAGATACTGTGTGTCTTTGTAAAGGTGTTGTTGTGAAGACAAACTATAACTAAAAAGCTGGCAAGAGGAACCGAAGGAAAACCGCAGACGAATGAACAGAAGAAAACAAAATAAGCAACATACAAAGAAATCACTACAATGTATTTCTCTAAAGGAATTCCTCGCAGGAGACGAGGAAACACGTTCGATGCTGGACATGATTCGTCTTGAGGTTTCGTCGTGTTGTTGTTCCGATTCCACAAGAACTCGAGCAGCTGAAAGAAAGTTCAAAACGTAATTCCAATCGATGTTGTTCTCTTATTGTTAAGTATATAATAAAGTGTGGAATCCTACAAGAAAGGCACAGAATTGAACTAGGCATTGTAGTCCTAATTGTAAGAGCGATTTCTTTTTGTCTGCAATAAAGCAGATCATTGTCAATCTCTGCCCACAATTTATGTTCAGTCATTTCGACGTGTTCACTCTGACGACAGCAAACATAATATGACCCGTTTCGCATTGAACGCCTTGAACAATTCCTTATCGACAATGTTCCATTGTCAGTTTACCTCATCAGCAGATTAGACTGTATGTCTTCATGGAACTCGAAGCGTTCAATGTATAAACAAAATATTAGTAGTGCTTAACAAGAAGTCCTAAATACGTCAGCAACAAATCGATACAGTTATGCTTATAGCTAACGTTTTTCCGCAAATGAGTTCGTCCCTTTGCCCTGCGGCAATATAAACACAAAACAACCGGAAATATGACTTGAAGATGTGTGCATATTGTCGTATATGGTTTCTCGCTGACCTCAACCCTACACTCTTGCCATTGTGCAAGGAACTCACGCAGATTGTCCCTTCATAGGTCGGTATTGCACTATTCAAATAGTTGTCGCCATTGTGAACTTTTATGAGCATATGGAATTGCGCCTTATTGTTAGTGTTTTGCTGCTTCTGTTTCGAAATGGTAAAATGGATAAAGTGAAGAAGCTCTGAATCTAATGCCTGTTGTAGCACATTATGTGGTCAACTGTAATGATATTATAATAAAACAGTATTCTATAATATTACTAATAATGAGCATTGAAAACGTAATATTCAAACGATATAAAGTTCCTTACGGTGCCCATTCTCCGAATGTCGGGGATTCCAATGAGTGAGGATTGGGTGGAAACGGTGGATGGCGAACAGGCGGAACATGGACATCGACGTGGCCGAAGTAATCGAAGTCGTCGTCCTCTCCCAGGAGAGAACCCGATTGACCCGGACAATTCGCCAGTTGACAACGACGAACCTCCTTGCCAGAACCTGCAAATCAAGGATTGGATTTAGTTTTATAATGAATATTTTTCACCCTTTCATATTGTAATTTTGTATCTAGCCTTTTTGTGCATGGTGTCCGTGCAACACGAGTAGTTGTGTGTGGCTAAAAATGCCTAACAATAAGATTAGCCTTTGGTTTTTTTAGCAACAAACAGTTTTATATCCTCGCTATGCTATTCTTTCTGCCTTTCCTGTTTACAAAAAAATGCTAGTACGGTATTCATCGTACCAAAGCATCGTTTGCTCTTGCACGTGCGCGTGCGCGATTTGAGTCCGACTCCGCAGGAGGCACTGCAAGTCTTCCACTCACTCCAGTCAGTCCATAGGGACGGTTCGATGCAACTCTGAACACATTACTTTGATATTTGTTTCTTTCGGAAACATTATAGTCTACAAATGTAGCATTGCAAAAAAACTATCCTTGCAACCTTAAGTTACTAGAATCATTCACAACACTATAATTCTACGAGCTTACAGATCCATCGCAACGTCTCGATTCACTCAACGGTTCCGGACACTTTCCTGCCAAACATGTTCGACGCCGCAGGGCGAATCCCTGAAAGATCGTAAATCAAATATCACAGAACACTCATTCTGTATCAAAAGATCGTATTCTAAGATAATAAATGTATACATACAGAGGTCCTGATCATTGAAGGTCATTTGTGAGTTATAGTTATGCCCAAAATAGAAGCCGTCTAGCGGAAGATCGCTAATTCGAACCACCAAACTTTTTATGTTTGACAGAGATCACATGAGGAAATGAACCTGTAACCAATACGATGACAAAATGCGCACAGTCACTATTGTATTTCGTTTTGCCAGTAAAGACGAATGTAAACGAGGAACATTCTCGAAACATCACTATAGATCACGTGTATTGTATTATTATTCTTGCCAACTTTGAAAATAACAAAAAGACAATTGAGAGTAGTGCCATATTGTTAGGATTGTGAGGAAGGAAGAAAAGTGAATATGATAAGATGAACTACGGTAAGATTGGATACGGTAGCTGCTTACGGATCCGCAGCTCTTGCTGCACGCGGTCCAATCGCTCCACGGTGAATATGTCCAGCATTCCTCCAACCGACAGATCTCCGTCTGGATGCATTTGCTCTGTGCGATTGCTTGGAATTCGCCCGTGTTCTCGATCGGCTGTTGGTTGGCGTCGTCCAGTTCTGAAATATTATACTCGCCTGACTATCCCTCATATTCAGCGAATATGAGAAGATTATGCCCTAATTGTAAATAAAATCATTATTTACTTCCTCAACTTGCTATATGTTCATACTGAATTCTTTGAATAGGACGCTGAGCTAGTCATTTCATGCTTTTGCATAATACGCGATGTGTTATTTCCTTGGTTTAATGCAGAGTAAATAAAGATAATACTACAGTTCACATTTTCATTCCCTTTCAACATATGATGAAACTGTGTTGTTGCTGTTTGAATGGAAGAACGTATCGTCTTTGATCTCTGGCTGCGCAATTGCAATTGTGCATTGCAATGCAAATAAATCAGTATCATCACGTGCTAGGAAACCGAACGAAGAGGAAACCCGGCAATAAATCAGATTCGAAAAGAGGAAAACAGAAGGAATGGAATGTGTTCAATAGGGAACAAGAAGAACGGGGACTATCACTTTGTCGTTGGGAAAAGAAATGGCTAATAACACTACTTCATTTTCGTGAGACTAGCAATTTCACTAACAATAAGTGAGAGCTCTGCAACATTCATTCAATGTAATAGCTCTACGTTTGCTTATTTCAACTTATCTTCACAGTAAGGGATAATAAAATCATACCAATACACGGAATGAGTCGTCTTCTCCTGATACCGTCTCCACAGGTGACCGAGCAGTCACTCCACGCACCCCATTCACGGGGAACCAATTGGATTACCGTTGACGAACCGAAAGGGATTACGGTAGTCGAAGCGTATTCATCCGGATCTCCAGTTGTTGGGTACCTGCAAGACAAGAATATGTTTATATAAAGCTTCTGCCAGTCTTATTGTTCGAATTCTTGACAAAAGGAAGGGATTTTTTTTGTTGGATTGACATTGGAATTAGTTGTGAACTATGCGATACGGCTCTTGCACACTTGTTGTATGTATATTTGTTTTCTTAACAACAAGAATTGTTTACCTCTCACCATCTCCCGGAACCGGTACCACTCTGATTGGTGGTTCGATATACTCCAGTGGATTCCTGGTGGTCGTCAGCTCTACAGGGTACAGTGGCGTATTTGGCACTTGCTGAGGGTACTGTGGTGGCTCGGGAGGAGGGTTATTGGGATACTGTGGTTCTCTGGACCGATAAGGCTCCCTCGGTGACGACTGAGTCGGGTACAGTTGTGGACTTGTATACGGTGATTCCCGGCTAGGGTACTGTGGAGGATATTGAGGTTCCCTGGGTGGATTGGGTGGATACTGCAGTTGTTGTGGTGGGTAACGTGGAGGTTCTGGAGTAGAATACGATGGTGGAAGGGTTGTGGGCGGAGCTTGCACTGGGTATGGTCCGGCGAATTCCTGGATCGTATCCGGCGGTGCGCGGAGTGGTGCGGCCGGGGGCGGTGGTTGATCGGGGTAGATGATGGTGTAACCGGCCGGATACGGGGAACGGGTGGAACGGTCGCGGTAGGAATCGGCGATGGGAGGATGGGGAAGACCATGAGACGAAGCACTGAAATCGGTAATTATTTCGGAAACAGGCATTGGTGCTCTTCTTCCTCATGAAACCGAAAAGCTCGTGAAAATTGAAATTGAAATCACACAGACACTGAGACATGAGTTAAGAGTTAGAAGTGAAACACTCTAATAGCATTTATATTGTTTTTGTACGTCTATTAGTTGACAACTGTTTGTCATCAAAAAACATGAAATACTCCAAGCCAGAGTGGTCCGAATTGAACGCCGAGTGTCCGCTTCTTCCAAGGTCCCGCGACGAACGAGGAGCCGGAGCCTTAATTGTTTGAGACATGCATTTTCCCGGATATTTAGGCACAAACTGCCCAAAATGATTTCAGACTGGAAAACAAGCACATATAATACCTAAAAGGAACAAATATTCAATCAGCACTTTGATTTCTTATTGTTAGGATTACGCCGATGTGTGTTACAGTAATTCGTTAGCCCATCTTCACATTCAATATGTATCTAAGTTATCACTTATCCTGCCACTCACTTTCTTGTTCGGAATGACCTCCGATGGATCGGCTTTCTCGTCAGTTTCCACGTACGTCGCCTTTGGTTGGTGTTCCTGATCCGTTTGTTCATCCCAATATCCTCGCATGCTTGACGACAGAATCTGCGTGGGCCTCTGAAGTGGTGGTACAGAAGGGCCTCGAGATGGGCCCGATGAGCCTGTCGATGAGCCCATTTGGGCGCCCGGAGAAGAGCGCCCATTCCTCTGCTTATCATAGAAGTGCCCAATTGTGTCAATGTCGAAGGAGATCTGAGGAGTTCGGCTCGGAGCATCGGCGAGCTGTTTGGTGGCCGCCAACCAGTCTGCTCTGTTGCTACCGAGATCGGGATAACTGCAAGGATATCAGATGCGCTTATTGTTAGTAACAGTTTGGTTAGTAATGTCGAGTTGATATTACACTTTGTTCAAAAATTTACAATGAACATGATAGGTTGGTCTGTGTTGCTAGGATTAAGAAAGAAAGTATTTCTTACTTTTCTCGAAGAGCTTCCGCGATGACGAGTTCCTCGTTCGTAAGTCTGAAAGGAGTCCATGTAAGAAATAATCAATCTCCTTCCTATTCAAGCTATCTACCTTCATCAGATCGTACCTTTTATTTACAGGGTCAATAACAATAATCTCTTCATTTCCTTGTTTCTTAGATGGATAGTCCGTGTATCCTCCCAATTCTTCGTGTTTCTTCGGTTGGGGAATATCGATTACTCCCGGGTCGTTCAGGAATGAGGCGCCTCGCGTTGGTTCGACGGACTTCCTAATTGCAAGAATGTCAAATAAGTCATATTTTGATGTTGTGTGAAATGCTTCGAATGATCAAAAGTAATGAATGTCTTTGTAAGCAAACTTCACAATCCATTCACACGTTGTATAATGTTTCACGTTGTTAATGGTAAGACATGGTAAGTCGAGACATTGTTCAAAATGCCTTCAGTGTTCTTATCATGAACACAAAACGGTCCTTACTTTGGTTCGAGCACAATTTCCAGATCGTCCTGGGGATAGAATCCATTCCATTGTTGTCTCTCTTTCTTCGGTTTCTGGGTGGTTATCACACTGACTTCGTCTTCATCATCAATGTCGGAAATGATTTCATAATCAATCGATCGTCTTTTCGGATGTTCGAGGGAAATGAGAGGAGGCAGTGTTGACGGTCTCGGATCAAGTGAAAAGGAGTCAGACAATTGACCCAATTGATCGAGTTGACCCGGAAGTAGATCCGGAAGTTGACCTGCGAACTGAATCGGTCCGGGTGGAACGTATTGAGGAAGGTGGGCGAGTTGTGAAGAACGAGGTTCGGTTGGTGGTGCAGCGTAGATTGGGACGAGGACATTCGGGTAATCGGAGGGTAGAGGTTGCAGGGAATGGATGGCCGTAGGAGGAGGCGTCGCGTGTGCCCGGGCTCGAGGACGGGGACTGAGGAGGTTCACTCCTTGTTGAAGATGCGTTGAATGCACTTCTGCAAAGAGTATGTTCGTTGTTGTGATATGTAAAGACAACCAGATGGGAGGAGCTAAGAGATTCGTTAGAAGAAGTTCAACTACTATCCACACTATTGATGCTTCAAGATCAGCTTGTAAAATAATGTATAATAATTGTTCTGCTTCAATCGAGTGTTGTGGCGTTACACTGTTGCTAATTGTAAGTCATGCTGGATGGGATCACCCACTGTCTGGCTCGAAGTTCTCCATTCCCAATCGTTTCCTTCTTCGATCGTCATTGAGGATGTTATTACGGGCTCTCGGTGCCGTCACCCCGGTTGGAGTTGTACTTCGAACCCGGGTTGTGGTACTACGAGTGGTAATGGAAGTGGTGGCCCTGGTAGTGGTGGTCGGCGTGGTGGTACTTCTGGTGGTACTCCAAGTGGTAGGGACGGTAGTCTCTAGCGCGAATGGCGGTATGAGTGTTGGTGCGATTGTTCGAGCGATACGGGCTGAAAGGATGGGGAGGAATGAGCTGTCATATGATGGGCATGTACCGGTGCTAAGTGTTCTTGAGCACATTCTAATGAACCATCTAAACGATGCTTCTGGTACTCCAAGTGGTAGTTGTAGATAATTGTGGCTCCGTATTACCTGCAGGACACGGTTGACCATCGCACCAGGCTGTTTCTCTTGCGAGACCGTCACATTCCTGCTCGGTGAAGCACCGGCGAAGCCGTACCTTTACGCCTTTCTCACCTAAAGCTTGTTACATACATTTTGTAACTTTTGGCCTATTGCTTGCTTATTGTTAGGGACAACGTACATATTCTAGGAATTGAGTCTGTCTTGCTTACAATTGGGCTACATGTTAGACTATCATCATCAAAATTTAACAAAATGTATCTCATCTAAAAAAATGAAATATAATGCTCACCACAATTGACAGTCAAGCAATCGCTCCATTCACTCCATTCTGTCCACTGAGCCATCGAAGAAACCGTCGTTGTTACTTGGGAGCTCACTACTGAAATATTCACCCTATTTTTTTATTACTTACTAACGTTTTGATAGTAGTGCAAAACAACCAACTTATTGTTAATGAGGTGTATCAAATACCGTGAACATTACTATCAAAGCATATGACAATGGTAAATGGGAAAGATGAAACACAAAGATACCATTTTCAGCATCCTCTGGTAATCCACTGCCCGTTACCCTCGATACAATGATATTCGGAGGTGGGAGAGCAGTGGTGGAGACGACGTGAAGTCTCCTCGGTGCACTTCCATCAAGTCCAATACTCCTAAAGAACTTATCCGTGAAATGGATCGGGGTCTCACAACGAACATCTGTCTTTCACATGCAATGTCCATTGTGAGGCATCAGAACACTAGGAGCTTTGATTTGTATAGTTATTACGTTGAAACAAGCAATAACTTGTTATTGTTAGCAGCTTCTGCGCTCAACAGTGAGTAATGGCAAAACGAAAAAAAATTTTCGAAGAGAAGAACTTGGTTACTTGATGCCTGAGAAGCTTTGTGGTCAGATTCAGTTTAGCTGGGACATGAATTCATCATTGAAAACACTAACGATAATGTTTTTCTTGTTGTTAGTTGTTTTGTGTGGGTACTGTGTGTATAATGCGTAATATTAAGATGATGAATGTTGGTGTTAGTAAACAATAAAAAATAAACCACTAATAAATGTGTGAACATTTGAAAGATGAAATTCATAGGTAAATAAAGATAAAACAATGTAACTCGAAAAGAACAAAATATACGGAACCCAAGATGTTTGAAACATTGACTCACGCTTTTTAGTTGCTCCTCTACAGGCAATGGAACACGAGAATTTTGACAAATAAGAGCAAGTGGTTACGCGAAAAACCTGAAGCTGTTCCTCAAAGGAGAGGCTCTTCGGACTGGAATCGGCTGGGCTAAAATGGAGGTCGTCGTGGAAATCGAGTCGAGGAAAGTCGTCGTTGGAGTGACCACCGAGGTGCTCTGGAAAGTAAGCACAGTAAGCATATAATCGTATGGAGCATAGAATAATGTTTGTTTTAAAAATAACGTGAATATTCTCATTGTCAGGAATCAATCTCAAGAAAAGGAAAATAAAAAAAAGCAATGCATCTAATAAGAGTTTCTGGAATGTACCGTCGTTGTGGTTGCCATTGTAGTGGAAGCAGTTGTTGTGGTCTGTGAAGTAGTTGTAGGTGCAGCGGTTGTTGTGACTACCTCTGGGGGACATTCCCGTTCTGATTCTACCAGAGCCGTTGAGTTGCACATCAAAGGCTGAAATGGAAGATGAACATTGTCTCCTGGTCTTGTCACGCATCGATGTTAATAGCCGAAGAAATTTGTAAGTATATACTGTAGAAATGTATTACCGTAACTAAACGGGAGTGATATCCTAACAATGAGCAAAATGGGTTGCAGAATTAAGAAAGTTGAAAGATAGCAAGGGATTCGGAGAAATAATGATTCCTGATACGAAACCCTTGACATACCCGGCACTCTCCCTTCACACAGAATTTGTTGTCGCCACACGGAGTGCCATCGGGGAAGTTCGAGACCGTCCGAATGTTATTCGATAGCTCCAGTTGACACATGGAAAGTTGGGTTGAGATTCACACTCAATTATTGGT
>JACMIJ010001022.1:0-14160 GCA_014805365.1 Koerneria luziae
TGGTATTTCAATCCTTTTCTTGCATTGACAAAAGTATTTCTTTTCTTTTCTTCGTTTCATCTTTTGGAATATTAAGCTACCACTACACTGAAAATAAATCTCCCTTTTCTTTGCGCAGCCCATTTTACATTTATCTTTATGATAAGGTTACATTAATGCATTAGTGACACCAAGCAACGTTTTACATGACAAAGGTACAGATGAAAGTTGAAATTAGGGAGTGGAGACATTATATACTCTATAGTGGGCTATGTATCTCATAAAAGGAGGCTAGAAAAAAAGAATTGCGTGTATAAGAGAAGAGACCAGCAACTTCTGTGAGGGGCAACTATATAAGGAAGTTATGCTTTTTTTCCTCCGAGGACTCACGGTTTCCGGCCTCCTTAAGACAATAGAGCTCCCTTCCACATCAAGCTGCTTTTGTCTTCTTGTCGAATTCCTTGCACATCAACAACATCGTCGTTGTCCCGTCGTTCATTGGACACAGTTCCTTCCCCGTTTCATCTTCGTACAATTCTGGTTCTTCTTCCCTGAGATCGTACACAACCTCGAAGCCACTCTTTCTCAGGAATGTCTGATTGGCAATGGAGGTGACCTCTGCGACATATAGGACATCATCTTCCTGAAATTCATTATGCAACCGTAACCTTATCTGCCAAGAATAAGAACTGCTTGGATTAAGAACCGCCTAAATACGAACTCTCGGACAGTGGATAATCAAATTAGCGAGCCTCGTTCTATGGTTCTTATTCAACCAGTTCTTATCCAGGCCGTTCTTATATTGGGCGGCGCCCCTTTTCTACTACATAGAACATATACCTACAGACTGTTTCCGTCAGGCATTGTTCTACAGCGTAAAAAAATATGAAAGTTTCTCTGCTTGTGACTGTAGTGTAATGAAAACTGCTGCTACGCAAGCTGTGCCACAGTCTCCGTAGTACGTACACCTCACTGACTCCAGTAACCTGTCCATTCACCTTTTACACTCAGTCACTGTAAAAGCTTATTGGGAAGCTTACTGGAAACATTGGATTTTGCAATTGCGGGAGATGTTAAAGGAAGCAGGAAACCGTCAGTTTACAGAGGAATTTGCGTATGTGTATTCCCTAAACACAAAAGTGGCGGGTCAATAAAACATTCGTAATGAACACATTTCTTACGAATGAAATAACGGGCCTCCTTTAACGTTACGGCGCTAGCATTTAAAATAATTGTGGTTACTGTAACATGATCATAATTGGACAAACAATTAGAGCATCGATGTCCAGTTGCTCATATAACATCTTTCGTGCAATTCCTTTCCGCTGATGCTTTGGTGATACAAAAGTGGTTTCGTGAGAGAGAATCTAAAAAAAACCTGAATGTTTTTTTAAGAAACAGAACTACAATATGAGAGTGCTGGTATACCTTTTGGCATACCAATACTCTCATATTTTAATATGTGCTAAAACACTCGTCTAACACTCGTTTTTCACATGCTTGACTCCGTTCTGTACAAATATCGGACTCTCGCTGTATGATCTCTATTGTTAGGTTTCCTTCCAACTGCACAAACTTGCTAAAGTATTCAATATTTTCGCAACCCCATGTCATTTCACAAGCTTATGAACGTGCAATGAAATGTAAAAAAATTAAAATACGCTTACAAAATTGAATATATAACAGCAGTCGGGTATTGTACAATCGTCAGATATGACAATAGGATTCTATTAATCGTTGTAACATTAAAGATATAAATGCTTTTGCATTCCTATTCTATCATTCGTTAAAATATTAAAAATAAAAACCTTTTGACATTGCGGTTTCTTGATCCAAATTTGGCGTTCGCATCTTGCAATCATGTGAACTGAACAAATTCGTGTACTTTGTTCCACTTTTGACATCTCTACCAAATGGTGAAGAGAATATTTGAAAGAGTATCACAGGTGCTGTCTAGTCTTTAAAAAAAATTCGCGTTTCCATATTTTTATGTTGGCGAGGGCATACTCAGACAGAATAAAAAAGTGAAACGAAATATTATAGTTTACACAAATCAGAGATATCCCTTTTCCCGTTTGCCAATAGTATTTTTTTCTATTGTACACCACAATATCCGGTACAATGTAACATCAGACACAAGTGTTACAAAGAAAACCTACTCAGAGCAATCCAAGACCACATTTTGAGTGTTGTAAACGCTGCTTAGTGCTTGAGTGTCTACTATGCTGCTTTTTCCAACACAAAACTAAAACACTAAAAGAAATGAGTGTTTTAAGCACGACATAAACACATATTATTCAAGCTTTGTTGAATAATATTTCCTCGAGAATGAATTACAATTAGTGTCTAATAAAGTAAGACTAATGGAATTTGCAATATTAGACTCACGAAAATGCAAAATAAACTGTTCCGTTAACAAAAACGAATAACTGTGTTAATACATATAGTAATCACAGCAATTTTATGTCTGCTAACTTATCGGAGAAATTTGTGGGTCCTATGCTTGGGAAACCAACTTGTTTCACGTACAGAGATGTCTGGATCGTTCATCTTTTATTTCGCCCACATCCGAGGATTCCTTTATTTCGACAGGACGAGTTTTCACGGCAAGCAGGCGAAATGCGATGATCTGTATGTAGAATACAATGTAAAAAATTTTTTTTGAAAATTAAAAGCAAACAACTGCCGGATTTCGATGAAACACTAATTATAGAACTATGTTAAAGGAGGCCGAAAACCGTGATTTCATCCGTAAAGAAAGTGTTCAAAAGGCGTGTTTTATGGACCCGCCACTTTTGTCTTCAGGGAATACACATAGACAAATTCCTTTGGTAAATTGACGGTTTCCGGCACCCTTTAACCAAGCTTTTGCCTACTAACACTTTGACTCGTTCTTCACATAGTAGTCGTTATACTGAAGAAACCGTGAATCATTAGGTGGCAAAATAAAATTTGGCTAAGCCCTGTTTAATGGATTGAACAAATGTAAAGCTAATACAGTTTTTTTTAATTCTCAATCATGGAAACCCGTAACATATCTACTATTGGAATATCTGATTCCGTTTTGCACAATTTTCCAACTGTCACTATGTATTATATTTGAACTTTTGCTAGCATATCCAAGTCTTTCACAGCTCATAGCAACTTCACAAAATTGTATAATAAAACTGCATAGGTTCGCGAAAAAATTGAATATTTGGACAAGTTCGTCAAAAACAATTTGTGTAACAAAAAAGAAACCTAACAATGAGATTTAGTTATGATAAAGTAAAAGGTAAAGCTTCTCCCGTAATCAGAGGAGTTCCTGACGTGCCAGGAACACTTTGGCAAATTTAAGGCTGGTGGATCCCACCAGAACCCGGCCAGATACCTTCGTGGTTAGACAACTATCATATTACCCGACCCCGGAGGGATGGCGCCCTCGTGAGGCGGGAGGCACATCGCGGGAGTCGAACCCGGGTTAGCGGGACGCGGTCGTATGGAGACTAGCGCATCATGCCACTACGCCACTGTGCTCCTTATGATATACATATGTGCATATAGCAACAGTCGGATATTTTTTGTACAGAACGGAATTAGATATGCCAATAGTATTGGGATTACCTTTCCAGTTGCCTTCTCGATCACTTTCAACGAATACTTGTCGGATAGCGAGTTCCGGACCAAGTCGCGCACCTGTTCGAACATCTCATCATCTTGAGGTGAAAGTGCCTGAAAGTTATTAACTTTGAATGTTTAATAAGTATTTTACAAAACATACAGTAATTTTTAAGATTCTAACTTTATTGTTAGGTGATTTGCAATGGCAGAGTTGAACAAGCATAGTTGGACAAAAAAGTCGTATACGTGTATCCTTCGCTTCGCTTTTGAAATACGTTCAAATGTGGCGTTTCTATATACAGCATGCACAGATATAATACCATAAAAAATACAAATCATACTATTGGAATACTTGACTCCGTTCCATACAAATATCCGACTGTCTCTGTATTTTCAATTTTGAAAGCGTATTCAAAATTTTCACCATTCATAACAGCTTCATGAATTGTGAAATAGTATATGTTTGCGAAAAATTTGAATATCTTAGCAAATTTGTGTAAAGGGAAGGAAACCTAACAATAAGAATTGATCACACAGCGACAGTCGGACAATTGTGCAGAATGGAGTCAAATATGCCAATAGTACTTACGATCGAGAATGGCTCGTTAACATGAAAATCATAGAAGTAGAGGTCGACAATCTCTTCGAAGTCGTCCATGGAAGCCAGTTGAAATTCGTACGGGTCCAGGTTGGCCAACATCTTCGGAACAAACTGAAAAAAACTGAAAAAAAAAACCATAGTTGTTCGGAGATGAAGGGTGCTAGTATTACTGGAATATTTAGCTCCGTTATGTACAAAGATCCGACTGTCGCTATATATTCAATGTCTTAGATTACGGTTCATAGCAGGTTCACACGTTTGTGAAACCCTATAGGGTTGCGAAAACTTTTAGCGTCTTAACAAACTCATGTAACTGGAATGAAACCTAACAATAAGATTTCTTTATACAGCGACAGTCGGATATTTGTACAGAACGGAGTCAGATATGCCAATAATATGTATGGTTGCTGTTGAGCACATTTAGCCATGAAACTATTGCACGTGTACATGTAAAAGTAATTCCAATATCACTATTTAAATAGTATAAGGTGTACGCTTTTGACAAATAACGGAAATACTGGTTCATTCGTAAAAAAGGAACAGAAGACAAGAGACAGACCATCTCTACTCTGATACGGGTTTATATATGCACCAATAATTGTAAGTTCTTGTTATCATCTATTTCCTCAAGAACGATTTATTGAAAGCGCTTCAGTATCAACTCAGACACTTGTGTTTCAATACATTTGAATTCATTGACCAATCAGGGCACAATCGCGGACGTGGTATGCGAAATACGAGAAGGCGAGACGAGTTTACCGTGGACCTTGGCCCAACGCTCTTCCATCGGGGACCATCAACGACAGGGCATCTTTTTTCTGAGATGCCCTGTCGTTGATGGTCCCCGATGGAAGAGTGTTATCGCGAAGAACCCTTCTGATTGCAGAATAAATGAAAAAAAACCCCAATCATGACAAGCAAAACACAACCAGAAATCCGCGCCATAAGCAATTAGTACTTACCTTACCTTTGTCATTCCCATCTCAACACAAACTCATTGGTAACTTATATGGTAGTAGCTGAGTCGGATGAGAAAAATGTAAAGGTAACAGGAAATAAAAAAAAAGGAATAAAAATTAGCTCCTCACACCTAGGCACATTCTTGAACAGCTCACACTGTTGCGGTTTTCGTGAATGTTTTTTTGTATGCTGCAGAACACATTCTCTGACTCATCAGTTCCATTCATATAACCGTAATTTTTTTAATGAATTTTCTATTTTTCTGAGTTTACACGAGGGAGGGGGTGAGTCTTCAAGAGTAGTCGAGAAGGGTGGGATACTGCCAATTAGATTCGCATTAGATGGTAGAAGCCATTGGTATCACTCCATTGTGGATCACCGAAATAGAGGTTCGACTTCAAAAGATCTCTACTCTAGCACGGGTACATACGCACAATTTCATTTCATTTATTTTGTTTCCAAGTTTTAAGGTTTAAGGTCTCCAACACTTATAGGAGACCTGAAAGACCTTTCGGGGTTCAAAATAACAGCAAGTGGTCGAGTGCACACAGCAAGTATCATACATCGGAACAAAAAAGACTCTATTATCTTTGCCATCTTCTCTTACCTCCGGAAGTGTGTTCATTGTGCCAGCACAGACGAGAACCGTCACATCAAAACTACGGGAAGTCTGGATGTCTAACAAGCTTCTAATCGTTTAACATACCCACAAATGTCGTGTTTTATGAGGCCTGACATGTCGATAAACGGTCATGATCATAAAAAACACAACGCTTGATTATTCGTGCTTCAAGAAGGAGTGAGCGCTCCTTCTTGAAGCACGTCCGAACAGTCTTATGTTTGCTGTGAAACATGAATAAATAGGGCGCAGTTACCTGCTATTTCTCAATATTTTCTGTCATTCAAACCTCATAAAACACTCATGTGGCATTTATATCACTAATAAAGCAACAGAAGTGTCAATCACCCTGAGGACAAGCCATGCTTAACGGGGACATAGTAACGGGGACATAGTAGAAGAAAAAGTGAGTTTACTCCCTTTTTAAGGTGACATACTGTGGTTTGAAATTGCTGTAGTTTTGGCACCAAGAAAGCTGTAACCTATAATTCTACTTACAAACAGCATCACTTTGCAACCAAAGCCTATTCATACCAGAGTATAAGACTTGCAGATTTAGATGTTGGGAATAAATCGAATACCCGCGTTACGAGGTCATTTGCAATGGTACGGTAGTATTGGGTAATATGTGTATGGTTCCGGTAATTCCAAATTGGAGAATCATTGATATTCTCTCTAAACAGTTTTATGCCTTCTCGGGAATAATTTCAATTCGCCGAGCCTTGAAAACGTGTAGGGGAATCTCAACTATTCCCACCAGGAAACTTTTTTCGTTTTTTCGTAATTCGTATGTACCTTGTTGTTGATCTGCTTGGACTCGTCATTTGTATGTTGTATGGAACATGCTGTAAAATAGGAAACCAAATAGGCAGAGGGCAGCTATGAAATTCGATCATCGAATGATTTGGTAAAGATTAATATTTCATGTCAGGTTATCTCTTGACGTGAAACGTGGTGTACAATGTTTGATACGATTTGCATATATTAAGTATACTACAAGACACACCACAAATCACTTTACTATCACAGAAGATACTGTTGGGCGAGATAGCTCCCACAGCCTAGCTTTTGGCAGAAGGCGCTCAATACTACGCCTGAGACCCGGGTTCGATCCCCGGTTACGTCCTGACCCAATCAAGATGTCATCTTTCCGGCGAAAGCAATTCGTAGTTACAATTTGACGAAAATTAATCGTACTTAAAGAAGGTGCATAGGCACTTTTTTTCGGTCTCGTTTTGGTCTCATACTTGGTCTGATACACACGAAATCCGGTAGCAGTCATGTGTAATTCTTCGATAAAGATGCCATATTTTAACCCTTCTTTACAATCTTTACAATCTTTATCCGGTTATCGCAGCTTATTGGCTGTGGCGGCGAATGGCGTCTCATCGTACACTCGATCCTCAGCATTGCTCCATCTCAACCCGATCATGCTCACGATTTCGTCTCGCCATCTGATTGATGGGCGTCCCGGAGGTCGTCGTCTCAGGAACGCATACGGGAACCAGGTGGTGGTGGTCTTCGCCCATCTGCCGTCTGTCATGTGCCTCACTTTCTTCGCCCATACGAGCTTTTGTCGGGTGGCCTCCTTCACCCAATCCTTGAGCTTGGTACATGCTCGGATTTGCTCGTTCCTCCACTTGTCCTTCAGCGTGATCCCCAGCATCTTCCTCTCCATCCTTCGTTGGGTGACCGCCAGTCTCTCTCGGTCGGAGGCGCGCATGGCCCAGGTGGAGCAGCCGTAGAGGGCGACGGGTGTGACACACCGGTCGAACAGCCTCTTGCGCATGGAGAGGGGCACAGTACGACGACACAAGTACTGCGAGTGGGAGGAGAAGGCGTTCCACGCCAGCTGCATTCGGCCCTTGATCTCTTCCTCTTGGTCGAGGGGGATGGAGAGTCGGCAGCCGAGATACCACGCGTGATCGGTGAACCGGAACTCGTTGCCGTTGACTCGGAGCGGTTGTCTCTGGGCGGGGCTCGTGCACGAGGTGAGGAGCTGCGTCTTCTTGCAGTTGATTGAGAGACCGACTGGTGCGCACGAGTCATCGAGAAGGGCCAGCATCTGTAGCAACTGTGGCCTGGACCGGGCCACCAGAACGAAATCGTCGGCATACGCGAGGGCCGTCAGCCTTCGCCCTCTCACCACCAGACCGAGCTCCCCCCACTCCTTCTAAGCGTCATAAAACACCCAATCGGTATTCAAGACACAACAGAACCCACAGAAGAGTCAACCACATTAGGTGCAAGATAATGGACCTCAAAAACCCAGGTATCAAAAAGTGCCTTTCACCCTTCTTTAATGTGAATCCATCGGACTTACATAACATGCCGACAGCCTCTTATTGTTAGAACCTTCTACAGGCGAAATGCGTTGAACACGAGATAACTTTGATTTTTGCTTTGTTACCTACTATTATAATATTTTTACATAATAAATGTGATTCCTTCAGCAATTTTGCTTTTACTTACAATTAGCAACTTATTGGTAGAGACAATGGCACGCAACAGTAAAAAGTGTAGATCAAAGTATGCAAGAGTAATGAGATCGTACATGAACAGGAGAGGAGATTAGGAACGAAAATTTAATAGGGTAAGAATAACAGTTAGAGAATATAATAACATGAAATCTTCATCTGCTTGTTTGCTCCAGATCGCTCAATTTTTTTTTCTGCTCACCTGCTTGCCGTCCTATTTTACAGCACGCACCATACAACATACAAAATAACGAGTCCAAGCAGATCATTCGCATAAAACTATGTACGATTTAGGAGAACGATGGAGATGTATCAAATATTATTCCCTGGTGGAAATACTTGAGATTTTCCAAATCTTTGGCGGCGAGGGTTGGGGAATTGCGATTATTCCCAAGATGTGTGAATTGTTATAATTCCCCCAATTGCCTGGTGCTCCTCTGAGATGAAACTCGTCTCGAGAAACATCTGTGTTCGTCGTAAACGACAAACCTCGTTGTCACCAGTAATGGAGGTTTCAGTTCACAGTGTTTTTGAATCTCTTGTTTTCGCGCTGTCAAATGCCTATATCACCTTTTCTTTTGAATATCTCTTTGTCTAAATATGCAAATGAAGTAACTATGTGATGAAACGCTGTGAGCTTGTGATAGATCAAGCTTCTTCAGAGCACTGAGCGAATTGTCATTAACAATAAGCGCTTGAATGGGTGCACTAGAAAAGATCAGTTCCAATCGGTTATCTTCCTGTTAGAGGCCCCTAACAATGAGACATCTTGGCTAGCGAAACGTCTTGTTCTTCCACGTACCACAACCACCAATCCAAGGATCATGCGAATAGATGAAGAACAAAGACGTTGGATTCATGCCTTCGATCGGCGTAGTAACTATTACCACGATGCAGATAAATATGCTTTTATTTCTTATGACAAGGTTGAATTAAATGCATTAGTGAGACCAAGCAACGGTTTACATGGCGAAGGAATGACACAAATGAGAGTTGAAATAAGGAGTGGAGACATTATGTACTCTATAGTGGGCTATATATGATGACTCTAAACAATTGATCAGCTTCCACATCAAGCTGCTTTTGTCCTCTTGTCGAATTCCTTGATCATCAACAACATCGTCGTTGTCCCGTCGTCCATTGGACACAGCTCCTTTCCCGTTTCATCCTCATACAATTCTGGTTCTTCCTCTCTGAGATCGTACAAAACCTCGAAGCCACTCTTCCTCAGGAATGTTTGATTGACAATGGAAGTGGCCTCGGAGACATATGCAGATACACCATCTGCCTGAAATGCATTGTTCAACAGTATGATCTTCGTTCAGATAATCCCCATCAAGCAGAGTTGTGAAAAAAGTTGATATACCTACGTGATGTGGTGATAACTGCTATCACAAATGTTAAAGGAGGTCATTTCATTCGGAAGAAAACGTGTTCATAACGAATGTTTTATTCCGGCCGCCTTTAACGGTAGCACACTAGCATCTTACAATTAGTGTAACATTAGTTACTATAATATAACATCGTCGTAATTGAACTAACAATAAGAGCGTTGATGTCCAGTAGTTCGTACAACATCTTTCGCGCAATTCCTTTGCGCTGATGTTTCGGTGATACAAATGTGGTCTCGCGCGAGAGAATCTAAAAAAAACATGGACGATTATTTAGGAAAAAAACTGACTTACCCACACCATACACCATAAGCCATACTTCAGTTACATATGGTTGGCGAAATATAATATTAGTGAGACAGATGCCTTCTTTATAAACCCCTGTCCCCTTATTCCCCTTGGCTTACTGTACTGTACCCACAGGCAGCCCGAATCCCACTACCTCACTTAAAGTCTGACTAGCAGACATATTACAGTACTTACCTTTTGACATTGCGGTTTCTTGATCCAAATTTGGCGTTCGCATCTGGCGACCATGTGAACTGAACAAATTTTTTTTACTTTGTCCCGCTTTCTTAGAATTCCAACCAAATAACGAAAATCTTGTTTGAAACAATATCACAGGTCACAAGAATATCACAAGCGTATCAAAGTATATCCCGGTCCAAAAAAGTTTTCGTGGTCCTTTTTTTGGCAGTGGTGTAGACAGACGGAAGAGAGAGCAAAATGAGAAAAGTGAACGAGCAGGTCACATTTATTCAACGGCATTACGAATTTGTAACACAGTCACAGTGAACATAGTGCCATAGATAAGCGAAAAGGAATAGAAATGTGTTTGCTCTGCAGTAGGAATCAATCTGTTATTTGAGTTATTCAGACAACTGGATTCAAATAATTAATTGTGCTTGTTGTTTCACTTAATTAATTAGAATACTTGACTCCGTTCTGTACAAATATCCGACTTTCGCCATATATTCAATTTCGGGAGAACCCCATTTGCGCCATTTTGCATTTGCGCCAACCGATCTATTAGCCCCTTTTAGGTGTAAGGCCGAAATTTCTTGTGCACTCTAGTGACCTTAGCCTTTGGAAGGTACGATACAAAAAATTTGAAAAATACGAAGAGATACGAACAGTTGGCGCAAATGGGAATGGCGCAAATGGGGTCCACCCTCAATTTCGTTAGCGTATTCAAATTGTTGACAGTTTATAAAAACTCAAAACTTTGAAACGGCATGGAATTGCGAAAAATCTGAATGCTTTAACTTATTCATAGTAAGAAACATAACAATAAGGTATCATTATTCAACAAAAGTCGAATATTTGTGCAGAACGGAGTCAAGTATGCCAAGGGTACATAACACATTATGACAGTACATGGCACAAAGGTAATACATATATTTAAGAGGCACATATGGTACAAAGGATACCGTATGCCCAACTGACACATTGTCATTGTTAACATGTTATTGTCACTGTCAATTTCACTGTGATGACATTATCACTGACAACATTCGCAACACTTTGTAAAAAAAACAGTATTTTTTTTCACTTACAGAGATGTCTGGATCGTTCATCTTTTATTTCGCCCACATCCGAGGATTCCTTTATTTCGACAGGACGAGCTTTCACGGCCAGAAGGCGAAATGCAACGATCTGTACTATTGAAATATCTGACTCCGTTCTATACAAATATCCGACTGTCATTGTATATTCAATTTTGTGAGCGTATTCAAGTCTGTCACAATTCAATACAGATTCACAAGCTTGTCAAGTGACATAGGTTTGTGAAAAATTGAATACTTTGGCAAACATGATTAATTGGGAGGAAACCTAACAATAAGATACCATTAGAAATCGACAGTCGGACATTTGTACAGAACGGAGTCAAGTAAGCCAATAGTATGTACAAAGTCAAATTGAAAATATTGTTAGCTAACAATTGCAGATTGTGGTGGAACACGAATTCTCAAGCTGTAATTGACGAATTCCTATTTGACCAAATAGCTACTGATAATTGTACAGAAGAAACTACGAATTATTCGGAATATGCAGTATGCTTACAATGAGTGGTTTTTCTTGGATTCAACACGTAAAGAAGAAAAAATTTCAAATTTCAACTTGCAAGAACTTATAATAGATATAAGCTACCTTTCCGGATGCCTTCTCCGTCACTTTCAACGAATAACTGCAGGAAAGCGAATTCCGTACCAAATTCTGCACCTGTTCGAGCATCTCCTCATCTTGCGGTGCAAGTGCCTGGAAAATTTTTTTCCAAAAATGTGATGTAAAAAAAGTTCAAAAAAAAAGAATGATGTTAAAAAAAGCGTCGTATGCGCACAGTAACTGTCGAAATTGCACACGTATTGTTATGGTAGTATTGGAATACGCGATTCCGTTTTGTACAAATATCCGACTACATAGTCAGTTTGATAAGCGTATTCAAACTGTTCACAGTTCATTACAGTTTCAAAGCTTGGGAAACTACATAGGATTGCAAAAAAAAAAACTTCAATACTTTGCCAAATTTGTGTAATTGGAAAAATCCTAACAATAAGATTTGATCATACAGTGACGATCAGATATTTGTACAGAACGGAATCAGGTAAACCAATAGTGAGCATGGATAAGCTCTTACAAAAACAATGAATAAAAGTATTCATACTTACGATGGAAAATGGCTCGTTAACCATAAAATCATAGAAGTAGAGGTCGACAATTTCGTCGAAATCGTCCATGCAAGCCTGTTGAAAAATGTACTGGTCCAATTTGGCGGACATCCTGAGCAGATTTTGAATCGTATTTGACCGAAGACAAAGAATGATCGAATGTATGGCTATTCCGCAAATATTGCTTTCTAGTTGTAAGTGTAACATCTTTTGGATGAAATGCCTTCGACAAATCACATAGATACTGCTTGAATGGTAAAAGAGAGATGACAAAGTTCAAAAGACAGACAATATTTACTCGGGTACATATATGTACAATCATACTAATTGTAAGATATTGAAAGAATTTATTTGCTTTTCAAGAATTCAGTTTGACAGAACGCACAGCAACATAAGCTTTCGCCATACTTGTGTTTCAACACAAGAGCTAATGCTAAAGCTGTAAAAAGAAGTAGTAATGTCTAATCAGAATTCATTGAACAATTCCAGCAAGAGAAAAATCGATGACGTGCATGCCACTTCCGACCGTCTACAGTATTCAATTTGCATACGCAAACAAACTACTTACTCTCTAAGGACAACGTGATCTACACGTTTGAGACCGGTGAAAGTTGCACTGTATAAGCATGATGTGAAAAGCAATGAAACAGTGCTTGGGTCAAGCGCATTACAACACCAGCTCCTTTGCTACGCTACTTATATGGTATTTGACGAGCAAGTATACAGTGAGAAAAAGTAGAAAGGTGGCAGGAAATAAAATAAAAATAATAAGAGAAGATTTCCACGCAGCTACAATATGCGAGATCAAACCATCTTAAACGGGCACTGGAAACCGTTAATCCTCGGAGGCCGGGAGAAGTTCCATTGTTCCACTGTTATGTGAAGTGCACAGAAGTAGGGGGGGGGGCAATTCTAATCACAAAACCACTGTTTCGGGTAAAAGAGAGATAGCAGTTCAAAAGAGAGGCCATTTCTACTCTGATAAATACGCAGTACTAGTTGTAAGTTATTCACAGTGTTTCATGATCACCGATCTAATGGACTTTACTTGCATAAAAACAGGAAGTAATTTTGAAGAATGAGCAAAGGAATAGAATTTTGAACCAACTGTCTAGGAATATAATAGCTTCAAAATGCTGTGTATTATCACCATTTTCTTTCTCAATAATTAAGTTTTACTGAAAGCACAGTAGCATTGACAGCACACTTGTGTTACAATATTCGGATTCACATGTAACGATAAAACCTTAAAAAATAGTTAAATCAGTAACCTTTCGAAATATGAGAATAAACGATGATAACTTGACTTGGGTCTTACTGATTCTAACGCCAACTCATTCGTTACTTCTACGATAGTTGGCGAGAGGAAAGGCAACAGCAAAACAAATAAAAAGTAGGAAAAGAAGCTCACGTTTTTCTGCGGTACTGTAATATCCTCGAACAAACCAACAATATGATTTTTCATATAATACAATAATCATTTATCCTGGAAAAGCAATCAATGTGCGCAATGCTCTGTTTCAAACTTTTCCTCAAACGGATACATTGAAGACACGTGGAAAATAATGCGCGTTCAAGGTGAATGCTTTAAAAGGTCGTCTTCGTACCACTGCATCTCATTGTTAGGGTGCCTTGGCACAATTTGTTCAAAATGTTTTTTTGAAAAAATTTTGAATTGAGACTTATTAAGCAAGTCTTTAGAAAGAGCTTAGGCCCAAAAACAAGAAATTTTTACTTCCCATTGGTTCTGGGCTTGGCTAGAAAGTGTAACTTTCGGCCCTTTTTGACCATTTTTAAATTAGTCGGAGCAGCCTTCTACTTTATCCAGGTTGGACATATAATAGCTAGTTTTGACGCATTTTTC
>JACMIJ010001023.1:0-14155 GCA_014805365.1 Koerneria luziae
AAACAAACACTGTACTTCTTATTGTTAGAAGTTGTGAACATAACGGTACAACGAACAATTATTTCTTATTTCTTCCAAAAGATGGGATAACAGTATCGTATTGAGAACTCGTGTTAGCCTTAAGACTTATACAAATCATGAAACAACAAACTAATGGTAACATTATAAACAACTGAATGTTTTCAGATGAACGTGTTGGAAATCTGATCATCGTTATCAACGATCCTGGCAAGATCCAGATGGCCAGGTACGTCCGTTTCAGGCCATCTGATCTACTTCTGGTACTTGTATAGACGAAGAACATGTTTTCAGAGCCAACATGATGCACATCATACGACCGCTCTGGCTGAACCCTCCATCACACGGAGCACGCATCGTTGCCAAGATCCTCACTTCACCGGCGCTGAGGGAGGAATGGGTCCGCGACATACAGGTACTACTTTCGTGCCAAGATCTAACTGCCCCATATACTGGGAGCAAGGAAACCATTTTCATTGTGAATATTGTTTTGTCTAACTGAACTATTATATAATATTTATTGTAAGAAAGGAAACCGTTCTCATCTTTAAAGCTTGATATCTAATTGTAAGAAGCAAAATAACTAACAATAAGATGATAACGAATGATCATATTCTGAGTAAAACTACTGATATCCACTGGATAAGCCGTTCTTCCTTAACAGACGATGTCGGGTCGGATACGCAAGATGCGAATCGCCCTTCGTCGAAGAGTGAAGTTGCTTCTGACCCCCGGAAACTGGTCGCATATCACCAATCAGATCGGAATGTTCTGCTATACCGGACTCAGTCGTATGTTTATCATTCAACTCAAGAGATCATGCTACACATTTTGGCTATGATGTAATAGATATGCATGGATTTCGATAATTCCAATAATCATACTTACAATTAGTAGCTAACAGCTACTGCCACTAACATACAAACGTAAATAGTCCTCATACTTCTTGTTAGTGCTTACAAGTAGTATTTGAAAAAAAAACTATCATACAATTAAGACTTAGATCACAAAAAACAAATGATATAAAATACGATAGCGAACGTTTACAGCTCAAATAAAACATGTTAGATCATTTCATGTTTATGTTTGCAGCTCGACAAGTGGAGTACATGGTGAATGCGAAGAAGGTGTACATGCTGTCCGATGGACGGATCAACATCGCCGGGCTGACCACCCACAACGTGGACAAGGTGGCACGGGCCATCCACGATGCTGTCATGATCACTCCTTAACTCTTTTTCCACATTGCATTTTTGGACGTTCAATAACCTCTTTCCTGCTCTCTGGTTCTATCTGTCTCTTTCTCTCTCTCACTCACCCTCACACTCCCTCTTTTCATCTTTGCCAAAGTAGTGTTATCATAAAACAAGACGAAGCTCATCTTTGTGTTCCTCTTTTGAACGGAAAATAATTTTCTATCTGGAGAGTTATAAGATGGAGTGGAAGTTCTGTCACTATCTTACTGTACATTACAAACCCTAGGTGCATGAATAGCAAATATGACACATTATAACTCTTTTCCTTGCAATTGTGCTAAGAACCTGTATATTTGACTGTATTCTTGTTGTTATTACTGATGTTGACACTTTTGCACAAGCAATAGCATTCATTCATTACTTGTTCGGTTGTTGAGAATGACCCGGTTTGAGTTTCGCATATCTCCTACAAGGTAAGGCATTTGCAGCAGCAAATTCTCCCCTCAGTCCGGTGATCGTTATTAAGAGTTTTGAAAATCGTTTGTTTTTACTTTTTATGGCAATAAATAATTCGGGACAGTGCCCATACATTACATACGCTAGCGCTTTGAAGCTTGTTCCTAGGTCACCAAAATTTGCATATTCTTTTGTTCATCTTCAAAATTCCCTTGTGTTTGTATTCAAATGAGTTTCGTTAATCATGAAACAAACGCTGTGATTCTTAATTAATTTGCGATCGACATTGATCTTCATGCTTTTCACCACATAAAACGAATAATAATCGTACACTTGTCAAAAGCGATTCCATTAAACATACAAGGGACAGGGGACGTGACAAGTGAATGATCCATGCTGAACATGCATGTCACCGTTGCCATTGCGGGCACTTCCAATTAGATGGCCACTTCCTGCCTCGTTTTCCTATCTGTCATGTATTAGAAACTTGACCACAATTCGCAATCTATTGCTATCTCCAAAGTAGCTCCAATATCTTACAATTGGTGCCCGAAATATAAATCAGGGAATTTTGTCCTCTTTACCAAAAAAATAGTGTGGTTTTGAAGCACAAGTGATGCTACAAGACTTGATCAAGTTGGCAATAACTGCATGGTATTCTTCTTACCTTCATATCCATGGCATACGGTATAATATTCAGTTACGAATTTCGTTAATACATCCACGAGCTCATCCAGGATGTGCATGCGCCGTCAGGATTAGCATTGTTCGAGAGGATGAATGTCTTCATGTCCGTTTGTCATCATGATGTGGTTGTAATGGAGATTGTCTCGTTTTTTGATGGATCATCCGGTCTTCTTCTCTAATGAATAAACATTCGCTTTCGTCACCAATCAGAACTTCTTTTGCCGTTGTCATACAAAATATCCATAGAAGTTCTGTTATCATAACAATATACGTTCTCATAGCTAACAAGTTCTTTTCGCATACACACGGTTCTGTTTTTTCAATATGTGCAACCACTGTTCCTTGGAGTGCTGGGAAATGGACGAATATAGAAAAGCTGCTCGAGTATGCATAAGGTGTGCGAAGCCAAAAAGTTGCTTGAACATGACAAAACTTCTTGTCAAGGAGCATTCAAGGCAGGCGTCAACCATTTCACTTCATTACCGTATCCCTCCAATGTTATGACAAGTGCGTATTCCTGACAGATAGATTCTAGTTGGAGGAGGGAGATCTCCCCATGGACAACTGTTATTGTCAGACAGGAGAATGCATGTTGACATCCAATGTTTTCCTTGCAATAATCACTATTTTCTCATAAGCTCCAGTCGTAATTATGTATCTCCTTTTGGCTCATCTGCCATTCTTATTTTCGGGGAGCCGGTGCTGCTCCGGTAATGAAATAAGCAACGCACTGGCACTGTGTCACCAGAAGTTGTATATTTATCATTAACAATAAGATGTCGATGGTTGCTCTCTTAAATGTATTGTTGCTATTCAACTTTGATCGCTGAGAAACAAGTCGGTTTTTGCATTCTGCTGCATATATTGGGTTGGTGTGAATTGCAATCGAGCAGGACGGTAGATGACTCGTAGTCACGCTATCGGAAGCGATCCGATGTCCATCGTACACTTTGTCCGAAAACGACCAATTGCAAATTTAACCTAATTGTAAGACATCGAGAGACCGCACCGTAGTGCTTGTGTTTTATATTGCCTCATTGTTATGATCTAGTCTTGTTTCCCGTGAACAAACTTCGACTTTGAAGAATTTTGCAATTTAATGGATTATTAGTTCTATTACAATTCTTTGAACTCTTTGATTGTGCATTCTTTAGATTCCTTACAATTAGATCGGATTCTTCTAATAATAAGTTCCTCCTCTGAGATTTCCCAGCGCGTTCGTCCTTTCGGGTGACCCACCGCCCTCTCTCATTGTGTACACCTCGGTGTGATTTGGGTGGCACTTCCGAATGGGCGCCAATTGGCAGACGACCAGCAACCACCGAATATCGCCACAGCTATGCTCTTGTCCTTCTTACATTGTTGAAATAGTGTTATGTATCTTATTTTATCTTATTGGGAAATATCTTATTGTTATCTTACCTATGTCATTCAGTCAACTTGAGAACTGTTCCTCTTGTTATGGTCATGATCTGTCCATGACCTTCTGATTGGAGGTCAGAGTCTTCTTCCTCGATCTGTCTATTGTTCCTCACGAGTTGCAACTCCGGAACACATTGGAGGCGCATGACGAATCGCCGCATTTGCATGTCCAACGAGAGTGTTACCAAGATTCTCCTCTGGAATCCATCCAGCTTTTCTGATCTTTCGAGATCATTTTATCCGTCTTTGCCTTAAAATTAATATTTTTATTTAAAAAAATGTTTTATTTTGATTATACAATGGTAGAACATGTAGAAGCAGTCAGAACACGAAGATTTTACGTGTGACGCCAGTGTTATCTGCAGGACTCATCTTGCAGCTGTTGTTGGAGTGAGGGAATGGCACGTGCTGACAGGTGCTTTTCCATCCCCAATCATTTATTGCCCCTAGGGCAGATGCCTCCACTTTCCAGTAGCAATAAGCAACAAGTTCAGTCTGCACTTAACCAGTAACACGCATTTGGTTTTCGTATTGCTAGTAGTTGGACAAATTATGAAGCATACGCTAGGTTGTGCTTTGGTTCTAGAAGTTTTCAGTTGGGAACACAATTATTTCGGCATTCATTTTTTGGGACAACCCCAAAAGTACACAAGCTCATATTGTTGTCAGTAAAGAATCAGTCGACATGAATTTGGCATTTGGTCACAAATAAAGTATCACTTGTGCTTCATGAAATGAATCGAAATGTGAAATCGTGAAATATCGTTACTTCTTATTGTTAGGTCATTTTTTTGTGTGCGGGTGGTCTTTAATTTTTTTAAAACCCAATCTTATTACCCGAACGCTAATGTCTTCTCCCTAACAACCCGGAATGACTCATTTGGTTTTGGTCATCCAGTGTTCCACGATTCCATGTGTATGACAACGTATTCAACACTCCATTATGTTGATTGTTGCTTTTCCTTTCTTTGTGTCTCCTCCTATCACGCACTCTCTCGCCACTGTCTGCCGTCTGCGGCTCTCCTCATCCTCAACACTCTCTCGAAGGAGCATAACTATTCGTTAGTTGTGCATTGTTGCGTGCCAGAAGGCGCCATATCAAGCCCCAGCCCAGATTCACTTATTTCGATGGAGTACACAACTTTTGACGGAATATGGATGGTTTGCATGGAAGATTTGGATATGCACATGTCGTAATGTCATGTTCCTAACCACAAGATTGTATAGTCACATAAATGTCACAGGACTACTTTGTGTTCTTGGCGGATGATGTTGAAGCAAGCAAGAACCGTATTAGTGATGCTTTTCAGCTTACATCATCTTACAAGGAAAGTGTCGCATAGAAATTGTATTGTATACAAACGACAAAAACAAGTTAAGAATATCAGCAAAATTAATCCTTCTCTGTATTCCACCGATATTTAAAATATGTTTACTGAAAACAATGACACAATTCCTTAGATGCCAGAGCAGCTAGAGTGAACGGAAAGAAGAAAAGGGACATAGGCGGGCCATTCCGAGGCAAACTTGTGCATTGGCTACAATTCCGTCTACCCAGACATATTATTACTGTTGGAATAACAGTGAAAATGAAGAGTACGCTTTATCAACCTATGCTATTACCGTATTTGTGTTCTTATCCTACCTTCTGGCAGTTCTGCTTCTTATTGTTAGGCTCGCATCAATGTGCTGTTCATATTGTGCGTTATTTTCATTATATTTTTTTTGTTTTTTCTTCAAACCATACATGATTTTAGGCTACGCTCAGTTCTAAGCAAATTTTGCATCCCTATTTCTTAAGTAATTTTTAACACAAAAAAGTGTCAGTACCCTTGAAATATGTTACGCAAACTCATTCCCATTAATCTCGTTGCAATCTGATTAGCGGTAATGTACACACATTCACCTTGTTTCATATTCGCTGTTTCGTGGTCGATCAGAGATTTTTCCGTGGTTCCGTCAAATTCACTTACACACGTCTCACGTATACATTACAAATGTAACTATTTGAAAAAAAAACCTTTATCGAATCTTCTGAGCTTTCCTTGTATTGTAAGACAAAATTTTCAAGTGTAGAGAACAAGACAAGTAACACCAAATTAAAGTTATTACACTTTTTTATAAAGATATTTTTGCTATGCCTATTATCAGCTGTGATCAAGAGTAATGTATCATTTGTTTTGGCGTCTAATCTCATTGATGGATTGCTCATTCTTCGCATAATCCATGCCATGGATAAGAAGAGAAGAACTCGCCCAGCACACTTTCGGTCTCTTCGCCATCTGCCTGCTTCTGATTCGATATCATTCCAGTTCTTCGTAACAATTAGCCACTTTGCTCCCTTGTGAAGCCCTTTCATGCATAGTGTTGCTGTTATGTTATTGCGGGAAAACGTGTTGCGATGACATTGTGTGCACTCTGCGAATATTGCAGCATACAACTGCAATCCATTACACTCAGAATAAACCTTAAATTTTAAGTGTTTTAAACACTTAGAATGCTACTGACGCATATTTGAGGTGTATTTCTCTCTGAGCGTATGCCAGTTGGTGGTCCGTATTACAATACCTTCGGATTCATAAATCTCTCCTGCCGGCCACCATTTCTCAGTTCTTTTTCTTCCATTTTCCCTCAAGCACTAAATCTTTATGCTCAAAAATATGAAATGGAAGTGCAGGAAGCGAGGAATTGAATGTCATGAGAGGGCGACTACCAGTTGGATCCACAATCAAACATCCCAAGTTCTTTGTATGTCTCTATTTATTCATTCGAATATTGACTGCTTTGTTTACTGTTTCTTTACTTGTTAAATGTTCTGTTCAAATTCTGTTTTTTTTCAAGTTGTCACAATCGTTCATTCATTGATATTGTAAGATACATTACTGTTATCACTGAAATTTCGTACGTGTCATATAGTATAGAATCTTAAGATTCTAACAATAAGAGTAGCAATTGAAGCAGTAGTGCACATATGCCACAATGAACTGGAACCAGTAGTTGACCCCACCCGGGGCATTCAATTGCAGTCCAATCCGCGCAGTAATGAGATCATTATGTCCACTTACTGATCGCCTTCGGCCAACTTTGTAATTTCATCAGTAGTTGTCGTGGGTCAACTTCGGTTCGTCGTGTCGGGCCAATCTTCGTCAGCCAGCTCCCATTCACTCGGAAGCTATTAAATTCTTTCTTGCATTTTGTGTATGTTTGGAGTATTTATAATGCCATGGATTGGTTTACTAGAGTTCCAAATGTTTGCTTAGTTCCTTATACAAGGATTTTCGATTATTGCCTTGCGTTATATATAGCCTGGATCAAGGCAACAATAGAAGTTTTTTTCCAAAATTATGTTGCCAAAAATGCTTCTTAGACATTAGAGTTACATTATTAGAAATGTAGTAGATGAATTCTATATAATATAAAATCTTTGTAATTCGTTGGTGTGTAGAAACCATCTTATTGTTAGCAGTGATATCAAGCTATTGGATTTTTTTAAATGTGAGGAGGAAGTGCTGGTTTACTTTAATCGTCAGCTCAAATGTACCTTGAATGTGTCTAATTTGACCAGCCCCTTGTGTCTACATATTAGGCAAGAGTGATAGATGCCACATAGCCATTCTTGACACCTCCTCAATGTCCCTTTCCTATCGGAATACAGGTTAGATCTTCCTTGTTTCAACTATCAAATATCACATGCGTTTATAGCGCTTACTTCACTGGCAGCCTTATCATCATTGTTGACTAATGAAAAAATTTGTCAGGGGTTCTGTAGCCTACTGTTTTTAGACAAGATTGCACAACTAATTGTATGCGCGTAGATAACGATACAGTATACTTGCTATTTCAGTGCATAACAACGTTTCTGTTATTCTTGTCCTTCTGCCTTTCCATTTTCCGCTTCGTACTCTGCCTGCTGTTTCTTCTGTTTTTGCAATATGCGCAATTATCCTCCTGTTCATTATCCGATGATGAATTCCCGATCCGAAATGAATTCTTCCTTTTTTTGCCTTTTCTCACACCAATTGCTGCCCTTTCCTGCCCATTGCGCCCTTCCAATCTTCTCCACTTTGAGCCAAAGACGACAAACTGTTGTGGGAGCAAGGGATAAGCTTCATAGAGATACCCAAAATGTAGTTATGACTTTGGTAGTATATGTACTAATCTAATTATCCGGCAGTTCTTTTTCAGAATTTTTGACAAAGCAAGATTTCAGAAACATGCCCTTTGGTGTGGTCAGTTGGGTGTGAACCTCGACTCGTCTGCTTCTCTGGCCTCTCCTCCCTCCTGACCACCTGTTGCCGAACACACTGCCAGCCGGCGATCTGCCCATTCGTTTATTGCTTCCGTTTTATCATTCCTCTTATCATTTTGTTGCTAGTAATATGCTATTTTGAACGGGTTCTATGAACCCGAACAGTACGTACAATACCCGTAATGTCAGCCATTAGAAAATTGTTCTAACAATAAGCAAGTTGCATAAGGATTTTGTTATACATGCATTCTTTTACAATATACAGGTTTTGAGTTACAAGTGCAACACATTCAACAGTTTTTAAAGTGCTTGTATCATTCCAACGTATATCTATTGCACACCGTAATGTGGCACATTCTCTGTTTCGTTAACATTGATCATGATAGTGATCATCCCTACCATTTCTGCTTTTGTAGTAAACTCTTTTGTTTCCAGTAAACTTTCCAGTGACCTTTTGCACTGACTCATCGTAAAAGGTTACTGGAAAGTTCACTGGAAACAGAGGGCCTTACTGCCACTTCTGGAGTGATATTCGTGACGCGACGTTGTTCCGTGTGGCTGCCTCCTCGTTCACGCCCAAATGACGGCTTCCGAAACAAGCCAACACATACATTGCATCGGCCAATTCATTGCATGTGCTCTAACAATAAGCAACATACACACACTTGTAACACTTTTCGAAATGAAACAACGTCTGTAGTAAAGTAGTAAACTAACAATATGAAGATTATTTTCTTTCTTACAACGCTCATTGTTTCAATGCTCTGTGATTCACTACCGTTTACTTTGCACTATCCAATTCTTTTCCTAAGAATGCAGACGTTATGATAATGAGCAATTATTTTGATTGAATCCCTTACATGCCACCTGACTTGTCTTTTCTCTAACAACAAGTTACCTTTACTTCGAAACAGCCTCTGGCACTACGGAGCTCATTACTCTCATTACCACTGTTATCAGTAACAGGAGAGTAATCTTTCTCGGTACTCATTATTCCGTGTCCCCCAAGGGGCTCTCCACCAATGTCTCTCATCAATACTACATTTACGTGGTGATAATATGCTTATCGCTCATTTCGAGTTATTTTCATACTCTCAGTGAGGTTTCTTTTTTTTCGTATTGCGGGATATGAGTGGTATCAGAAACTAATTGATGTGCACGTCCTGTTGCGTGTATGTTTCAGCGCTCGCTCTTCTAGGGGTGACGGTACTTCAGCTAGTGTGCTGTAGAAAATTTCTTTCATGCAAATGTCTTGTTCGTCTTATTGTTAGAACTTACAACTTGCAATAACTGTTTCAATGACTAACATTTAGCACGATTTAATGCGAATTTCTTTTTCAACATATGTTTTCTGTCAGCAGCTACATTTTTTCTTACTTACAATTAGTTTCTTTGTTTCGCGAGTAATTTGATTGTTCGCGATCAATATTGATCGAACTTATCAAAACGGCAGCTGATCTGCTCCGTTCTAACCATGTAGTTTGCAGTGATTGGATGGGATGAGGGATGAATATATTCCTTCTCCTGCTCCTTTTGTGTGTTTCTTCCGTGGAAGGACAGCAATGCTATTCGTGTGCCGGCGCCTGTCATAGCGAACACTGCAACTGCCAGGTATCACAACTTGATCTCCTCCTGACAACACTATTTCTTCATCTTTTTGGTGATTACTTACCATATTACTCTGATAGATAAACTATCCTAATGTATTGTGTATTGTGCTAAACAACTACTGACGAGTAATTTATAGTAAGGATAAGAAATTAATACCGTATTTGGATGCCATTAGGAAAAACAAGACATATGTGTCTTATTGTTAGGTTGCCCACAAAACACCGTTCTTTTGGATTTTCAGATGTGTTTGTTCATTGTTTCATTATTACTAGGAACGATCTGGTTAAACCATGGATTTCATTCATGTCCTCCGTTGTTTCAGATGGGAGCCTGTCCCTCCTCGCAATGTTTCATTGAACGAGCCCCAACGGAGGAACCGGGAGTGTATCGGATCACAAAGGGATGTCTCCAGAGATCGTCGAGGACAACCAGTGGATGCGACTACGATCGATTCAATGATCACGTGCTATGCGTCTGCTCCGGTAGGCACTTATCATTGTTGTTGTATAGTTAACACACGTTATGTGGTACTGCTTCCGACAATCTTACAATTAGTATTGCAAACTTTTTTACCACACACGAGCTAGGCACGAAGAAGCAAGTGCAGATACACAGTATCTGGTACAGTTAAAATATACATATGCAATGCAAGGCATACTTGTATAGCATGCACATGTAGAGTTAATGTAGAAACTCTAAATACAGAGTTATTTGCCTGAAGAAAGTCAATTGATTACGGTAGGCATACGTTCCTTGTTTACCAGAATATGAGTGATCTGTAATTGTAGTGCAGAATGTGACAGGATAAGTGATACAATTTGTGTTGAACACGATTCGGAACATGTAAACAAGCGACATCTGACCGCTGACACTTACTGATGCGCCAATTGCAATTTCGGCCATCTTTTGCTTTTAATTACTTGTTTGGATAGGGCCATTTTGACGGGAAAGGCCTATATGAGATGGCGAAAGGAAAAGCGAAAAGAAACCTCGCCTAATCTTCTGGTGCTTAGTCAGTTCACGTGGGGTTGATAATTAATTACCAGTATTAACAAAACAAAACTTAAATATGAATAATTGGAATCACGAGAGATGTAAAACTTCTGACAAAGAGAGATTAAAGAGCATTACAATTAGACCTTACATGGACACTGACAATAAGAACTAATGTTTTATTGCCTTGAAGCACGCTTTCGTTTTGCAGGTTCATTCTGCAACGACCACATCTTTATGCGGTTTCTACAACGCAGAAACGTCACTTGTCGAAAATGCACTGAAAGGGATCCGGACTGTGATGACACTTGTATGGGACAATGGTGAGTTGCGGACAGGACCACTAATAATAAGAAAATTCACTGCTTACTTGCCCGTTAACTCTGGACAAATTCTTATTACGTAGGCTTATTACCAAGTTGCCCGCTAACAATAGCGGAAACGTTCATACCTGTTAAAGTTGAGAATTACATTGTTTGTATTGCAGGTGTCATGAGGATACCGCAACAGGAATCACGGGCTGTGGATTCGGCCCGCCATCTTTGCCGTTCTTCTACAAGGGAGCTGAATTGCTCTATCTGAAGAATAAGCTATGCGTTACTATGAGCAGGTATGGCTGATTTTACGGATTGTAGTTGCCATCTTTGTAATTATATAAATAATAGCAAATCCAACCAGTCTTATTGTTAACATGAAGGTTTCTGATCATAGCACAATACGTGCTTCATGTAAATAACGCTAAGCAGTTGACCTTCCTCTGATTAGTCACATGACTGCTCATGGAGTAATTGTTCACATAGATCGATGCTCGAGAACACACTCGATGTGTGCTCGTCCTTTCGTGCCGACCCGCTTCCGGTGTCTGCTCATTCTAGCGTAGAAAAGAATCTGAGTGACCGAAATTGCGACAAGAGTACATGTGACGATGGGGAATGGCATGTAGTAGGGTTGGAAGTGCTGCACGTGTTTGGATACAATTATGTAAGAAAGAGAAAACTGTTGTTTGATTTTAACAAAGCTGCAACCTTTTGTGCATTCAACATCATCGATAGAGCAACATCTAACAATAAGATTTGCACATCCTTTTGTCTTATTGTTAGCGAGTGGAGCCTGTGTTACCGTAAATAGGTATTATATTATAGGCGGAAACAACTTACTGTATAGTTTATGGGCTGTTTTGGAAACAAAAATTTCAGGGGAATGAATGCACCTCGCCGACACTGCATCTGCAACACGAGCAGATGCAACAATATGAACCGGCCTCGACTCTCTGACAGTATCCTCAAATCACGATCACTTGTCGCGAGCAGGTAGAACACGTTTCCCAAAAAAGATCTTCTGTTAGTTGTAAGAATGGATCCAAGTAGCTGGTATTAGTGCCGGTGAATTATAACGTTCTCTGCTCATAAGAATCCTTATCTCTGCTCATAAGAAAATAGATACTGGTGTTATAGTTCGGACAGAACGCTTCCATTATACGAATGCGTAAGCTGCGATGTAACGACAGCACAGGACACGGCAATCACTGCTTCGTGTAAGGTTGGTATGACACATTTTGATTATCGGCACAGCTATTCTATGAAAGCCACTTATAGCTGTTAGAGGCACTTGCTTCGGTTTTCCAATTGGCAGGCTTCAAGTTAAGCCTCAGTATGAGTTCTCTTCTTCTCTCCAGAATTCCCCAATTGTACGCAATATTCAGCCAAATCAAATTTTTGTTCAGTCTCACCGTTGCATCGGTCATTTCTGCACCCTCGTGACGCGTCAAGTGATGCCGGTCGGTTCGGCGGCCGGGAATGGCCGGCCCATCACCAACTTCCCGACCATTTCCGAACAACAGGGATGCATAAATGTTTCCGATACGTCTCATGTATGTCTCCACTGCATATTACGCTAACAATAATGTAGCAGAACTTCCGCTGGCCACGGACATGCATATGGCTCTATCTTATTGTTTGAACGTGAAACCTTTGTATGCAAATTGGGTACTGTAGACCGGCGGAAGCAACATGCTGTGTTCTATTTAACCAAAGTTGTAGATATGTGTTGAGCTTCCGTCACAAAATAGCCAACAATTAGATTGATTACTTTCTTATTAGTCGTAGGTATCCAACAACGTAGGTATCCAACCGATGGTTTACAATATTTTTTTTGCAGTTACAACTCGGTTGCTCTCGGAAGTGGATGGCGAATGCCTTCGAGGAGGTTCTGTGTGCCTGCCAGGGAAATCTGTGCAACAGGGATATTGCAACGGCTGGCTCTTATCGGTTATTACCTTACTTTCAGTTTTGCTTACTGTCGTTGTTGTACTACTTTATGACTTGACAAGAGTTACAAATGCAGACGCTCTAATTGTAAGAACCCATATTATTAGTAGTATATTATACATATGCATATATGTCTTTGATATCTTCTGGAATATCAGTGTCCTTCATATTACTTCTCTTCTTTCTCTCAATCTTCTTCTAATTTGCAGTAGGAATAAGCCGAGTGACAGATTATAGTGAATGTTTCTATCTCTTACGGGTATTCCATATCAACGAAATGGCCACGTTCTTCCTCGTTCAGATGTGCCTCTCTTTGTTCTTTTGCACCGTTTCATCGAAAGTTACTTACTGCTTTTGTATTCTTATAAAAGATTGATTATAAACTGAACGAATAAAATTGTTCTAAACATGATATTCATTTACCAGAGCGCAGGTGCAATGCAAGTGTTAATAACAAGAGAAACAAAATAACATCACCTTGTTCATTCATGAGCAATTAGTGAAACATGTAGAAGATGCTAACTATGAACATAGCATAACCTCCAAATGTACTCACGTATGCTAATAAAGACAAGAATGAATCTGTAGACGTGATCCATGGAATGGCTGTACTACTGAAGCTTTATCTAAAAACTAAACCTGAATTTCTGGAAAAAAACTGAATCTTTGCAATCGAAATCCTTCTACTATCCTAACAATAAGGTGGTGTCTTTTCGGATTTCGTGAAGGAGGACATTTTCCTTGACGTTTTCTGATATTCTGCCTGGACATTTTCTGGTGTTGGGTCACAGAAAACAGAAGGACATAATCATGCAAGAGCATGTCAAACAAAATGAAAAGAAGAGTCAGGAAGGAAGCACATAAACACCAATGCAGTAGACAACAACAGTAAGACTAACAGAAAACTCACTTTACAGGTCTGGTGTTGATGGTGTGTAGTGTTATTTTACCTGAACGTGAGACTGGGCTGCCAAGTGCTCAAAATTTTATTCGACTGATACATAGCATATATGATTTTATAAAACATAGTGTTGACTAAAGGGAATCTATTTTTTGGATATCTTCCAATACAAAATTCTTCATTCAACTTAAAAAACAACAAATTATTATTATTATTGTCTGCCACAATTAATTGCTTATGTGATGAATGACGACAATAAATTTTGTGTGTCTCTTGTGATACGGTAGTGCAGTTTAGCGATCTTATTTATCGTGTGCAGCTACAGTAACCCAGTTTGAATTTGCTTTCATAAGAA